>ML433300.1:0-60274 GCA_005239525.1 Nicotiana knightiana
TGTTTTCCTTCTCTTCAATGGCTTCCTCTCATCGAATATCTCTCTAAGTTGTGTTTTTGGGTCCTTTTATAAGTTTAGGACAAACCCTAAACGTGTAGTAGACTTCTATTTCAACCGGGAAACAGTTAAACTCGTCAAAACTCGAAAATGACCAGAACCAAGAGAGCAGGCGTTTTGGCTCTAAGGCCTGGATAAGGCCAGGCCAGGCCTGGCGTTTTGGCTGTAAGGCATGGGGTTTTGGCTCTAAGGCCTGGATAAAGCTAGGCCAGGCCTAGTGTTTTGGCTCTAAGGCCTGGATAAGGCCAGGCCAAACCTGGCATTTTGGCTCTAAGGCCTGGATAAAGCCAGACCACTCCTCTACACCTCTTGAGCGTATTTTCGACGTTTTTGCATCCATTTAGCTCGGATTCCATCTCCATATCACCTACACATGAAATTGACTCCATTATGCTCATAAAAAAGTGTGTTTTTATCATTAACGCACATAAAATGTAAGGCATATAAAATGTTAAACTATGAATTCTAGCCTCGCATCAATACGCCACACTTAAACATTTGCTCGTCCTCGATCAATCAAACTACACTCATGTACACAACTTATTAAGAAAATCTCTTAACAGGTTATACCAAGAATATTTAAAACACCTCAAGCACAAAGGTGTGACATCCTCGCCTCAATAATTGACTCACAAATAACCTGCTTTATTCACAATTCCCTAACTACTCTAACATAGAGGTCAATAACATTACCTTTCCTTCATGAATCATGCGCCCTCACCAAATCAAAGAGCTAGTTCCTCACACAAAAAAATTTAAGAACATTTAGGAACTCAAGATAGAAAGAATTCACTCACTCTCAGAATAATATTCATAAGCCACAAAAGATTCACCATAGGCTTGCCCGTAGTGTACTACACTACTAATCAAGCTCATTCAGTCTAGGATCAAGTAGGACTTTATTTGGTTGTAATGTAGGCTGCGGGACGGGTAGGATACATTTGGATATAAGAGTGACTACACCTCCCCAAGCACATTAATACATACACTTTCACATTCAATCTCAAACTTATAATAAGCCAAACTCCACCACCACATCGATGTTATTACCCCATACTTTTTTAATTACATTAAGAGTCACCACATATATTTTTTTCTTTCAGAACAATACAACTATTTATTTTCTATTTTTTTATTTTTTTCTTTTCTTCTTTTTCAAGTGACTCTTACCTTTTCAAACGTGCACCTTTCTCCTTATTTCAATTATTCCCCTCACATGCCAACCTACAATCCCACACTTTAACTTTTTCATATTTCATAACATTTCTAGTGCTTACGAGAGCTCACATTCAAATATAAGATCGATTCAAACAAAGGGGATATGGCTTGTAATGTGGTTGCCAAAGAAANATACAACAAGAACGTAGTTGAACAAATGAAGATTAATCAACTAATCAGAACTATATTAATAACACAATAAGTTTATCCTCCAACGGGTTCTACCAAAACCCTAGATTAAAGAAGTTAGCTAAACAAGTTCATAAGAATAAAATCTAAAATAACTTGCATAATTAAACTACAAAGTAATGAAGAAAATCTGTACAAATCGATGTTTTCCTTCTCTTCAATGGCTTCCTCTCTTCGAATCTCCCTCTAAGTTGTGTTTTTGGGGTCTATTTATAAGTTTAGGACAAACCCTAAACGTGTAGGAGACTTCTATTTCAACCGGGAAACACTTAAACTCGTCAAAACTCGAAATTGACCAGAACCAGGAGACCAGGCGTTTTGGCTCTAAGGCCTGGATAAGGCCAGGCCAGGCCTGGCGTTTTGGCTCTAAGGCCTGGATAAAGCCAGGCTAGGCCTGGCGTTTTGGCTCTAAGGCCTGGATAAGGCCAGGCCAGGCCTGGCGTTTTGGCTCTAAGGCCTGGATAAAGCCAGGCCACTCCTCTTCGCCTCTTGAGCGTATTTTCGACGTTTTTGCATCCATTTAGCTCGGCTTCCATCTCCTATTCACCTACACATTGAATTTACTCCATTATGCTCAAAAAAGGAGTGTTTTTATCATTAACGCACATAAAATGTAAGGCATATGACATGTTAAACTATGAAATCTAGCCTCGCATCAGTTTACATGACATGTCAAGTAGAATCTTTGTAAAGAGCCGGCCGGTCATTTTGAGAGTAATAGTCCCTATCCCCTATTTACTGGTTCCGCCATATCGTTTTCTGCTTATGTGACTTGCTGGTAGGTTTGTTTATGGTTTCGGAGTGTTTTGGGACACTTAGACCCTAAAACGGACAGTTAAGTTCTAGGATTACGACCGTAGTTGGACTTGTGCATATTGCTGAAGTTTTCAGGCTTCTGGTGTTTCGCATGACGCAGGTGCGGGATCACACGTGCATAAGGTCAAGCGCAGAAGAAGATTGGGATGTGCTGTCCTGGGTCACAGGTGCGAGGGAAAATATCGCATCTGTGATGCCCGCAGATGCGCTTAAGGAAACGCAGGTGCGGTGGAAGATCGCAGAAGCGTACCACAGTTCGCAGGCTTGCACTCGCAGGTGCGACCCTTTTATCACAAAAGCAGACCCATCCCACTTAAGTCATTTCCGCACCTGCGATGGAGTTTCTGCAGGCCCGGCGTCACAGGTGCGACTGGAGGCCCGCAGATGCGAAATCGCTGGGCAGAAAACGGCCAAGTTCGAGGGTTTTATCCCATTTTTCAATTTGGGACTTTGAGTGCTTGGATTTAGGCGATAATTCAAGGATTTTTCAGAGAGAACTTTGGGGTAATGATTCTTAACTCGTTGATGGTTATATTTCACTAATCTATAGTTGATTTCATCATTTAATTAAGCAATTAGGTTGAGAAATTTGGGGGAAAAGGTTGGAAGCTCTTCAACTAAGTTTTTGAGTTTGATTGGGATTTTGATACCGGATTTGGATAATTTTTGTACGAGTGAACTCGTGAGTGAATTGGTGTTCATATTTTGTTACTTTTATCTGATTTCGAGACGTGGGCCCAGTGAGGCTTTTAGGGCGATTTCTGGATTTACTTGTTAAAGTCTTGATTTCATTAATTAGCTTAGTCTATTATAGTTGTATTTATGATATAAATTTCTGTTTTTCAAGATTTTGGCCATTCTGAGTCGGATAATCGAGGAAAAGGCATTCTTACGGATTGATTTGAGCTTGGTTCGAGGTAAGTAGCTTACCTAACCTTGTGTGGAGGAAATCCCCTTAGGATTTGGTACTGATTTGATATGTGAGCATCGTGTAAGTGAGGTGACGAGTACATACACGGGCTATTTGTTGTAAAACCCAATTTTTACTGAGTAGTAACCTGTTTTCATCTTAATTAAGTTATACCCACATGTGTAGTTATCCTATTTAGTCTAATATAGTATGTCTACATGCTTTAACTGCTTATTTGAACTCTGTGCAGCACGCCTTGTTGATTTCCTGCTTTTCCTTGATCTTTATCAGTCTTAAATTTAGAACTCTTGATGTTAACTGTTGTATTTATCAGTTTGAGCTGTGTGTTTACTTTTGAGACTGCGAGGCAATACCTCGGTAGTTCTCCCTATATATTTACTTTTGAGACTACGAGGCGGTACCTCGAGAGTTCTCCATGTATATTTACTTTTGAGACTACGAGGCGGTACTTCGGGAGTTCTCCCTGCATATTTACTTTTGAGACTACGAGGCAGTACCTCGGGAGTTCTCCTATATATTTAATTTTGAGACTACGAGGCGGTAACTCGGGAGTTCTCCCTGTATATTTACTTTTGAGACTACGTGGTGGTACCTCGGGAGTTCTGCCTGCACATTTACTTTGAGACTACGAAGAGGTACCTCGGGAGATCACTTTGCACATTTACTTTGGGACTACGAGACGGTATCTCGGGAGATCCCTTACTGTTTATCCTTGTGTACTATATTTCTATTTTTGGTATGTTTTCCTTTTGTTAAATTCAGTCTCTTATTATACTGTACATTCTCCTGCTTTATTTATTATATACCAGTGGGCCTGACCTGATGTCACGACCCAAAACTAAACCCTGTATTGATAGCGCCTATCGTGGTACTAGGCGAGCCGACATACTTCCAAAACACTTCGATATTTCATTTGAAAGATAAGTCAAAGCTTTTCATACTAGAATCTTCATAAAAGATTTCAAATCAAAATAAAATGCATAAAGATAGCCCGACATCGAGGTGTCACTAAGTCATGAGCAACTACTACAAACTGTCTGATAACACCAAGACCAACATAGACTGGGAAAAACCAAAATTCAACTACGAGGAAGATAAGGAAGAATAAAAGCAGGGCTGCGATCGCCAGGCAGATACCTTGCTATCTCCGATGATCTGCTACTGAATACATCAACAACCGCTATGTGGCAAAAAATGCCTGGATCTGCACACAAGGTGTAGGGAGTAACGTGAGTATACCAACTCAGTAAGTAACAACAGTAAATAAAGGCTGGGAAGTAGTGACGAGCCAGATGCAAGTATAGTTCATATCACAAAATTTGGTAAAGTACGACATGCTTTAAAACTAGATTTTAAGTCAAATCGGCTTGTTTAAATCCAGTTTAAGTAAGATCAATTAAAATATCTTTCAACAGTTCTCAAACAAGAACTCAAACAAGCTATAAGCACAAATGATGAAATCATATACCGCCCCTGGGGCAAAACATCACTAAGTCCTCCCAATCACTCCAATCTCATAATCACTCATGCCTCCCAATCACTCATGCCTTCCATTCACTCGGCACTCGGCACTCGCACTCGCACTCAGTAGGTACATGCGCTAACTGGGGGTGTGTACAGACTTCGGAGGGACTCCTTCAGCCCAAGTGCTATATCAATTCCCATCATGGTAGGATCAACGAAACATGCTGCGGCATGCAGCCTGATCCCATAAATGTCCTCACAAATCAGGCCCTCGGCCTCACTCATACATAAATCTCTCTAGTATCTCGGGCTCTCAGAAATCAAAGTAATCAGCCCAACAACATTGATATGATGCATCAAATAGAATAACAGAGACTGAGATATGATGTAAAAATGCATGAACAAGACTGAGTATAAGTTTTCAACCAAAACAATGAGAGGACAACAAGAAAAGACCTCTAAGGGTCCAACATTTGCAGTAAATCTTTCTAAAACACATAATCAGTATATAGCTACAACAGGATATGCAACTTTACAGTTGCTAGGGGACGGACCAAGTCACAATCCCCAACGGTGCACGCCAACACGCCTGTCTCCTCCAAATAGTCACATGACACGAAATTCAGAGTTTCATACCTTCAGGACTAGATTTACAACCATTACTTACCTCAAACCGAGCAAATATCTACTCCACGATGCTCTTGCCTCTCGATTCTCTGAATCTAGTCACAACCAGTACAATACCATTAATATATGCTAAAGGAATCAATTCCACAAGAAAAACTACCAAATTAGACTCAAAACCCGAAATTGGCTTAAACCCGACCCCTGGGCCCACGTCTCAAAATCCGAGAAAAGTTACAAAACTTGAAAGCCCATTTACTCACGAGCCTAACCATACAAAATTTGTAAAAATCCAACATCAGTTGGTCCCTCAAATCCCTAAATTACACTCTCCAAAATCCCAAGCCCTAACCCCCTATTTTCACTCCTAAATCCCACTAATTAGATGAGAAAACAACGGGAAAAACACCATATCTAGGGGTAATAGAGCTCAAGTAACTTAGCTCAGTGAATATCCTTGAATCCCCTTCTCAAATCACCCCAAAATCTCCAAGGTCCGAATTTAAAATGGTGGAAATGAGCAAAAATCACGAAGTCCCCTTTTTATACCTTCTGCCCAGTGAACCCGCACCTGTGGTCCACTTTCACGCTTCTGCGACACCGCACCTGCGAAAATTCCATCGCAGGTGTGGAACACACTTAAGATCCCAGGTTCCGCATCTGCGGCCAAACCTCGCACCTGCGGTCGCGCACCTGCGCATCTCCCTCTGCTTCTACGGAACTGACCAAACTCCTCCTTTCTACATTTGCGCCCCAGCTCTCGCACCTGCAGTCTCACAGATGCGGCAACCTTATCGCACCTGCGGTTCTAGCCCAGCTCAACACTGTCCTCATTTGCAACCTTCCACACGCTTCTGCGGTCTTGTACCTGTGGCTCCCTCTCCGCAAGTGTGGAAAAACACCAGCAGCAGTAGTTCAACTGCATTGCCAAATTTCCAAACCTCTCGTTAGCCATCCGAAATCACCCGAGCCCCTCGATACCTCAACCTAACATACCAACAAGTCATATATCAACATATGGACTTAGTCGAACCTTCGAATCACCCAAAATAACATCAAAACACTAAATTACCCTCGGATTCAAGCTTAAGAACTTCTAGACTTCCAATTTCTGCAAACAAAGCCGAAACCTATCAAACCACGTCCGAATGACCTCAAATTTTACATAAAATAACAAATGACACCACAAACCTACTCCAACTTCCGGAAGTCCATTCCGACCCAGATATAAAATTTTTCACTGCCGACCAAAATCGCCAAATTTTCAACTTTCTCCAATTCAAGTCTAATTCTACTACGGACCTCCAAATCACATTTCGGACGCGCTCCTAAGTACAAAATCACCTAACGGAGCTAATGGAACCATCAAAATTAAAATCCGAGATCGTTTATGCATAAGTCAACATCCAGTTGACTTTTCCAACTTAAGCTCCTAAATAAGAGACTAATTGTCTCAACTCACTCCGATACCTCTCTGAACCTGAACCAACTAACCAGGTATATCATAATATAGCTGAAAAACACAAAATGAAGCATAAATGGGGGAAACATGGCTATAACTCTCGAAATGATCGGACGAGTCGTTACACCTAACCTCGTCACTACTCGATCGAGGTTAGGCATGATATTTACTGGGTACCGTTGTTGTGTACTCATGCTACTCTTCAACACATATTTTATGTGCAGATTCAGGTGCTCATTATCATCCACGTCATCAGTGAGAAGTGACATTTTGGAGACTTCTAGGTATATCTGCCCCATCCGCAGACCTCTGAGTCCCTCTCTATTCACCCCTATGTCAATTACCTTATCTATTTCTTTTATTAGACTCTTGTGTATAGAGATACTACTTCCTTCTGTAGCTTGTGACTATGATGTTTCGGGTTTTGGGAAAACTGTGTATTTCTAGAGTATTGGTTATTGTACATGTTGAGCGGGATTGTTACCAGTTATTCAGTTATTATTGCAGTTAGTGTTAAGTTTTACTTTCATTTTTGTTATTTTCTCAGATTGCTAGGCTTACCTAGTCGTAGAGACTAGGTGCCATCACAACATTTTATGGAGGGAGTTTTGGGTCGTGACAGTGTTGTTTATAGATGTGTTATGCACGATATTATATAAACAGGAAGCTACAAGGCCTTTAGGGGATTGTTGCCCTTCTTTCAAATACAAATCGTGCTATAGATTTGAGTAATAAGGTTTTGGGTCAGTACTTACATTTGCTAATGATACGGAGATGCTTGCAATTAGAAAGATTACAGCTAGCCAGATGGCTAATACAACAATAGGTAAGGGCACTAGTAGAGAGAAAGTTCTTGAAGACGTGACACTAGGCTGGGGCCCTTTCAGATCGTGCATATCAGGTGTGCAAATTTCCTATTTAAGACCCTAAGATGGGAATATCGAACACACCCTGTGAATTGGAGGCCATGGGAGCATTAGAAGGTAAAAGTATAAGTTTCAACAGAAAAAAGAATCAAGGTGAAGAAGGGTACGAGGTACTCAGTTAGTGAAGATTAACAATATTTACAATTCAGGTAGAGAAATGTAAACATCTTGAGTTTACTTTCAGCAGTAATAGAGGTATGTAAACTTTTACACACCCATCTCAATTAAGTTGAATATTAATGAGGTTTTTAGCGCAACTAGTCGGTTGGCGACATGTTATAGGAACAATGGTATGATTATGTTTTATCAGAATTGTGCTAGTTGCCCCACCAAATGTAATGGCGTTGCGGAGCGACCCGTTTAGCACTTGGGGCGGTGTAATTTCTAGAACCTGATACAAAAAGTATCGCAACTTGTCTCTCTTTCATTATATGCAAACTTACTAGCTTTAAACTTTCCCAAAACTCTCCCAAACTCTCTAATAACTCTCAAGCGATCCAAGGCTAAATCAAGGGGGAGTGAAACTAGTGAAATTTAATGAAAATATCTCGCGATCATTTTTAAGTTATCCTTCTTTGTGTTGTACTAATTTTGGAAGCACTTTGGAAGTGGGAAATTATCGTTGTAGGAAGTGTAAGAACTCATGAAGCAAAGTTAGTCTTTTCAAAAAGGAACGTAAGTCTGTTTTTCGTTCTTGGCATGACTTGAGGAAATCGTTTCTTTCTGAATGATCCTTATGTTGTAAGACTACAATATTATAATCCTTTCTTGATAATGTTGTTCATGTTCTTGTACATTCTTTGCCGGTGGCATTTTCTTTCCAATTTGATATGTTCCCAGATGATATCTTGAGGTTGTGAAACATAATTAATTCTTAGTCTAATCTTAACATCTCTTGAAGTTGATCTTTCATTGTAGTTATTTATACATGTATCTATTGTAATTTACTGAGCCGCGCTATAGTCGTCCAGGTGTGGCACCTATTGTGAAACCACTGGTCAGTTGGGTATTAAGAGAGATAATGTGAAGTAATTATTGAGTCCTCCATGAGGCCGAGTACGGAATGATGTGTTATGAGATATTATCGAGCCCTCTTGATACTGGGTACATCGAGTTCTATCGAGACTGGGTAAAACCGAGTTCTCCCAAGGCCTGGTACAACCAAGACCTCTTGATATTGGGTATCATGTGATGAAAGCATGAGACTTTACCGAGTCCTCTATTCGGGCACGATATGAGATGATATGCTCAAAAGAGTGGTAGAATAATATTATATTACATCTAATGCATAGGCCCAATACGTGGCTTGAGTTTCTTTTTATATGCATATTCTTATGATTCATGGATATAACAGTGTACGCCCTCAATGTCTTGTCTTTGGTATTCATGTTAAAATTTTGTACTCATATCCCTTATGTTATGTCTTGGGTTTACCTACATTATCAGCCTTGTATAATTAGTACATCTTTCGTACTGACGCCCTTTTTTTCTAGGGCACTGTGTTCACGCCCAAAGGTATAGATAGACCAGGTCACGTCCATCCTTAGTAGGTTGCACGCTAAAGTTGTTGGTTGTCGTACTCCACTTCTCCAGAGTAGCTGTATAGAAGTCCCTAGGTACTGAAGTATACATGCCAGTCATTTTGGGTATGGTGGGACCCTTTCCTAACCAACTTATGTATTATGGCACTCTTAAAGGCTTGCAGACTAGAGGTCGGATTTGTATAAACATTTTCTATAACTCCGTTGTCAACAATTCTTTACATATTTAATGTTGAAGTTTCTTCCGCCTATCAGTTGTGAATACTTCCATCTGGTAAAGAATTTGGAGGCTTTGTTGGCCTAGATTTTATGTTGGATGGACCCACGTACTGATGTTGGTTTGGACAGACCTTTGGCTACCATGTGCCGATCCGTCATGACCCAATTTCTCCTATAGGCCGTGATGGCACCCAACGTCGCTGCTAGGCAAGCCAACGATGGACTAATCATGAAATTGCTCTTTTTAATAAATTTCCAAGTAGTTGAATTTCCATTTATTAAGAAAATAAGGAGTAGAGAAATCAATAAAATAAAATTAAGGCTAATGAGTGAGCAAATGCAGTGAAATAAATACTCCAAAATCATAAAGTCTACTAGTAAGTGTTCCAAGACCTAGTATCACAAATATATGAGCAACTAGTCAAATATACAAAAATCTAACTACTGTCTGAAATAAAGTTGATAAAAAATAGATACAAAAGAGAGACTCTAGGTGCTGCAGAACGGCTCAAGAAGCGACTCACCACTAGGCCTCGGGGTAACAAGGGTGCACGCCGGTATGATTTCCAGATGCACCTGCCTTAGATCCTGCACGATTAATGCAGAAGTGTAGTGCAAGTAGATAAATAACATGTACCCAATAAGTATCTAGTATAACCTCGAAGAAGTAGTAACGAGGGGTCGACATCGACACTTACTATGGGCTAACAATAACATACAGAAATTCTAAATAAGCATGGGTTATGTAAATAATAATAACAACTCAATAACAAGCAATGAATAAATAATTCTTTCACTAATAGCAA
Organism: Nicotiana knightiana; assembly: GCA_005239525.1. Taxonomy (NCBI): domain Eukaryota; kingdom Viridiplantae; phylum Streptophyta; class Magnoliopsida; order Solanales; family Solanaceae; genus Nicotiana; species Nicotiana knightiana. The sequence goes on from ML433300.1 coordinate 10,254, forward strand.
ATCCAAGTTAGTTTCTATCATTAATAATTTTAACCTCTAAAGCCATAAAATAATATCAAGTATAATTAGGTTCTGAGTACTATCACGCACGATTTATGTCGAGGTTGTACGACTCGATCCAGAAGAATGTGTACACTGCCGAGGGTCGAGCGGCACGAACCATAGATGAATCTATTCTAGTGCCGAGCGTTCCGCCCGCTCCACAAGAAGAGAGGGTACTTTATGAACATCCGATTTAAAAGCTATTACGAGGCTAATATACAAAGAAGCAAATTTTCTATTAATGGTCTAGTAACCCGCCAAAACTCAAGTAAGTGAAATTCGGTCTCTTACAAATCCTTTATCAAGTTTCAATATAATTTAGGCACTTTAATTAACAAGTAGGGTACAAACATCTGGAGTATTTCATGATTTAGCTCCTAAACTACCCGGACATAAGTATAATTAGTAGCTATGCACGGACTTTAGTCACCTCGTGCGTATGTACCCTCCATAATTAGAGGCAAATAGTAATTTAAATCACATATGGGGTAAATTCCCTCTTACAAGGTTAGGCAAGAGACATACATCGTCTCAAAGCTCACTTTCCGGCCACAAATCCACTCCAAGGACCCTACTTGGTGCCGAACAAATCCGAAGCTTGCCAAATATTATAATAATTAATCAATATGCGCTTAAAAGCTAATAATTCAACTATTAGAGTAATTACCCAACCAAAATTGAAAGATTCCTAAAATTCACACCGAGCCCACATGCACGGATTTCTGAAATTTTCGAAGATAAATGTTACCCATAACCTCAAGAACTCAAATATATTATTTTCACCCAATTCTATAATCATTTTCGTGGTTAAATCCCATTTTTATCAAAACCTAGGTTTTTCAACTAAACCCATAATTTTCATAAGTTTTCATGTTAAAATCTACCCATAATCTATGTGTTTAACTTACATTGGATAAATTACTTACCTCCAATAGCTAGGTGAAAACCTCTCTCTAAGAAGCTCCAAAATTGTCCAAGAAGTTAAATAAATGAGCCAAAATGGCCTAAGTCCCGATATAAATGCACCCCTTCTGTCCAGCGATCCCCGTACCTGCGGAAGAATCTCCGCTTCTACGAGACCGCTCCTGCAGTCAATAGTACGGAACTGTGGAACACGCACGAGCCACGCACAGCCACACCTGCGGCCAAATCTCGCATCGCAGGCCCGCTTCTCAGCTAGCCTCGCACACCTGCGACCAATGCCAGGCTTCCTCACTCCGCACCTGCGATCCTTTCATCGCAGAAGTGAGTTTGCTTTTGCGATAGTCCTTCGCTTCAGCGGACCTCGCTAACCCCTCTCTTTTTGCTTCTACAAATGAGACACCGCTCCGGTGGTGCTGCTCTTGCGGCCATTCCCACCACAGGTGCGAACGCACCAGATGCCGACCACCTTAGCTCTTCTCCAAAGAGCAATCAAGCTCCGTCGACCCTCCAGATCCTATAGGGGGCCCCGAGGCCTCAACCAAACATACCAACAAGCTCATAAACATGAAACGAACTCTCTCAGCCTCGAAAAGCAGAAAACCACATTAAAATTAAGGATCACAACCCAAACCATATAGAATCAACTTATGAATTTCAAGTTTTTCCAACTTACTCCGAACGCGCCGAATCATACTTAAACTACTCGGAATGACACCAAATTTTTTGTGCAAGTCTTAAATCACCTACAGAACTATTCTCAGACTCAAAACCATACGCACCTCGATAGCACCAAAACCAGCTTCAAACAAAATGTAAAGAGCTTTAAAACCTTTCATGCGCCAACTTTCAACTTAATGCGCCGAAATGCTCATGGGTCATCCATAATCCGATTTGAACATACGTCTATGTCCAAAATCATCATACAAACCTATTGGCACTTTTAAAATCTGATTCCAAGGTTGTTTAATATAAATGATGACCCAAGTCAAACTTAACCTTTTAAAGCCAATATTAAGGAACTAAGTGTTTCAAATTCAACCCGAACCCTTCCAAACCCGAACCCTTCCAAACCCGAACTAACCATCCCTGCGAGTCATAAAACAGTAAAAACACATACCTGGGGAGTCTTATTTAGGGGAACGAGGTTCTAGAAAGCAAAACAAATGGCCGGGTCATTATATTCTCCACCTCTTAAAAAAATATTTGTCCTCGAACGGGTCTACAATGATACCTGGAGTTCCGAATAAGTGTGGATATTTTCTCTGCATGTACTCTTCGATCTCCCAAGTCGCCTCCGTGGTTAACCCTTCCACTCAACCTTTACTGCATAAATCTTCTTGGACCTCAACTGGCGAAGCTGCATATCAACAATGACAACTGGCTACTCCTCATAACCCAGGCTCTCATCTAACTGAACCGTGTTGTAGTCTAACACATATGACCTGTCAGCATGATACCTCCGTAGCATAGAAACGTGGAAGATCGGATGAACTCCCAATAGACTGGGAGGCAAAGCAAACTCATAAGCAACCTCCCTGACTCATCTCAACTCCTCAAATGGACCTATAAACCTTAGGCTCAACTTTCCCTTCTTCCCGAATGTCATGATTCCTTTCATCGGCAAGACTTTCAAGAGAACCTTCTCGCTCAACATAAATGACAAATCACGCGCCTTCTGATCCGCGTAACTATTCTATTTGGAGTGTGCTATGCGATGTCTCTCCTGAATCAACTTTAACTTTTCCAAGGCATCCTTCACCAAATCAGTAATATATAACTTAGTCTCATCGGGCTCAAACCATCCGATGGGCGAACGACATCGATGACCATATAAAGCCTCAAATGGAGCCATCTCGGTGCTGGACTTGTAGCTATTGTTGTAAGCAAACTCGGTCAAAGGGAGGAATCGATCCCACTTCCCTCCGAAGTCAATCACACATGCTCTAAGCATATACTCCAAGATCTGAAGAGTCCGCTCCGATTGTTGTCTGTCTACGAATGAAAGGTTGTGCTAAGCTCTATTTCCCAACTCACTCTATACTTCCCTTTATAAATGCGAAGTAAGCTGAGGGCCTCTATCTGAAATAATGGAAACATGTACACCATGCAACTGAACAATCTCATTAATGTAAATCTGGGCCAATATCTCTGAAGAATACGTGGTCAACACCAGAATGAAGTGTGCCGACTTGGTCAACCTGTCGACAATGACCCAAAATGCATCAAACTTACTCAAGGTCCGTGGCAACCCGACTACGAAGTCCATAATGATTCGCTCACATTTCAACTCAGGCATAACCATCTGCTGGAGTAGGCCACCTAGCCTCTGATGCTCATACTTAACCTGCTGGCATTTTAGGCACCTCGCTACATTCTCAACTATGTCCTTCTTCATCTGCCGCCACCAATAATGCGGCCTCAGGTGGCGATACTTCTTCATAGCACCTGGATGAATAGAATAATGAGAGATGTGTGCCTCTTCTAGATTCCATTCCCTATATCCATCAACATTAGGGACACATAGATGACCCTGGAATCGCGCAAAACCATCCTCACCTATAGTAACCTCCTTGGAACCACCCTGTAGTACCGTCTCTCTGAAAACCAATAAGTGTGGGTCATCGTACTAGAGAGCTTTGATATGATCGAATAGTGAAGACTGGGCAACGATGCATGCAAGGACTCGGCTGGGCTCTGAAATATCCAACCTCACAAGTCTATTAGATAAGGAATGAATTTCCAAAGATAGAGGCCTCTCCTCTGCTGAAATGAATGCCAAACTACCCATACTCTCCACTTTTCTGCTCAAGGCATCCGCAACCACATTCACCTTGCTCGGATGATAAAGGATGGTAATATCGTAATCCTTTAGTAATTCAAGCCACCTGCGCTGCCTCACATTGAGATCCCTCTACTTGAACAAATGCTGCAAGCTGCGATAATCGGTGTAAACCTCACAGGACATCCCATAAAGATACTGCCGCTAGATCTTAAGAGCATGAACAATCGCAGCCAACTCCAAATCATGTACAGGGTAATTCTTCTCGTTGGGTTTTAGCTGACGTGAAACATATGCAATAACTCACCCCTCCTGCATCAATATACAACCCAAACCAACACGTGAAGTGTCACAATACACAATATACATCCCTAAATCGGATGGCTACACTATTCCAGTGCTATAGTCAATGGGGTCTTGAGCTACTCAAAGCTCGCCTCACAATCATCGGACCATCAAAATGGAGCACCTTCTGGGTCAATCTAGTCAAAGGTGCTGCAATAGATGAGAAGCCCTCCACGAACCAACGATAATAACCTGCTATCCCTAAGAAGTTCCTGATCTCGGTCGATGTGGTAGGGCGAGGCCAACTCTAAACGCCTCGATCTTTTGGGGATCTACCGTAATACCCTCACCTGGTACAACATTCCCAAGAAGGCCACAGAATCTAACCAGAACTCACACTTGGAGAACTTAGCATATAGCTTCTGGTCCCGCAAGGTCTGAAGCACCACTCTCAAATGATGCTCGTGCTCCTCCATGTTACGCGAGTGGATAAAAATGTCATCAATGAAGAAAATGACAAACAAATCAATATATGGCCTGAACACCCGATTCATCAACGCCGCTGGGGCGTTAGTCAAATCGAAGGACATCGCCAAAAACTCATAATGGCCATATCTAGTTCAGAAAGTCATCTTCGGAACATTCGAATCCCGAATCTTTAACTGATGGTACCCCAATCTCAAGTCAATCTTAGAGAAAACCCTGGCACCCTGCAACTGGTCAAACAAATCATCAATTCATGGCAAGGGGTACTTGTTCTTAGTGGTAACGTTTTTCAACTAATGGTAATCTATGCTCATCCGCATAGTCCCATCTTTCTTCTTTACGAATAACATTGGTGCACCCCAAGGTGACACACTTGGTCTGACAAAACCCTTTGCAAATAACTCCTAAAGCTGTTCTTTCAACTCCTTTACTCTTTTAGAGCCATGCAGTACGTTGGAATAGAGATTGGCTTGGTACTTGGAGCCAAACAATACAGAAGTCGATATCACGATCTAGTGGCATGGTTGGAAGACTAGAAGGAAGCACATCTTAGAACTCCCGGATCACGAGCATTGAATAAATCACCAGATTCTCTGTAGTAGTATCCCGAACATAATCAAGATAAGCAAAACAACCCTTCTCGACCATGTGTCGAGCCTTCTGAAAAGAGATAACCCAACTAGATGCACTGATAGACGAACCCTTATACTCTAATCTAGGAAACTCTGGCATCGCCAAGGTAACAGTCTTGGCATGGAAATCAAGGATGGAGTGATATGGAGATAACTCATCCATGTCCAAGATGATCTCAAAGTCAGTCATGTCTAGCAACAAAAGATCCGCTCTAGTCTCATAACCATAAAAAGTCACAATACATGACCGGTAGATCCGATCCACAACAACAGAATCGCCTATTGGTGTGGACACATAAACATGAGTACCCAAGGGACTCACGAGGAATACCCTGGAAATAGAGATGAAACTTATGAATATGTAGACCCTGGATCAAATAGTAGTGAAACATTCGTACCGTAGACAGAAATAATACATGTGATCACGGCATCTGAGGTCACTGCATCTGGTTCGGCCGGAAAAGCGTGGAACCTAGCTGGAGCACCACTTGATTGGCCTCCACCTCTAGCACAACCCCTACCCACCTGCCCTCCGCCTCTGGGCGGCAGGACGACTGGTGTAGAAGCTGGTGCTGTAATCATAGGTTGCTGACCCTGCTGCACTACTTTGCCCTGAAGCCTAAGGAAGAACCTCCTCACATGAGCAAGATCCCCACACTCAAAACAACCTCATGGTACGGCGGACTCCTGACCCGAAGTTTGACCCTGGTGGCCTGAATACCCATTGAAGGAACCATGAATAGCTAGTGGGTGGTAGGAAATCTCTGGCATGGACCTAAAATAGGGCCACGCTGGAGCACCCAGAGGAGGCGACAATGCTAGATATGTGGTCCTACTAGACTGACCCCTTACAAAATGGCCTCTGTCCCCAGCCGGGGTACTACTGAATCCTCCCGAATATTGAAACTGCTTGTTCCTCGTCACCTCTCTTAGCTCCACTGACAAACACTGTCGATCCTCCGAGCTATCTCCAAAATTAGCTCATACGAAGTCCCCATTTCAACCTTTTCGGTCATAGTGACCTGTATACCAGAGTGAAAACCTGCAACAAACCTCTGCATTATCTCTACATTGGTTGGAAGTAGGGTATACCTTGAAGCCTCTGGAATAAGCTGAAAGACACCCACTAATGATGTCCACCGGGTCCGGCTGTGTAATCTGCACAACATAAAGAAGTGCAGGTGTAGAATCAGTACAACCGACCCCATGTACTGGTAAGCGCCTAGCCTAACCTCGACGAAGTAGTGACGAGGCTAGGACCAGACTACCAAGTAAACCTGTGCAGTTCGAATACATATATATACAACGGAAAAGAAATACATGAAGTAATCAATCAATAAAGGGAGGGGAACACGCCGTGGGAAGATAACAGTTTCATATAAGAAATCTCAAATAAAGAAAGGAACAACAAGGCCAGAATATCAATAAGGATCAAAAATCACAAACTTGCACGGCATCACCTTTCGTGCTTTTACTCTCGTCCTCACTATGCAATGTATAATGTAATCAATGTAAATCGTGGCACGATATCGCCCTTCGTGCTTTTACTCTCTTTCCTCACTATGCAATGTATAATGTAATCAATGTAAATCACAACACGACATCACCCTTCGTGCTTTTACTCTTTTTCCTAACTATGTAATGTATAATGTAATCAATGTAAATCATGGCACAGCATCACCCTTCGTGCTTTTACTCTCTTTCCTCACTATGCAATGTATAATTTAATCAATGTAAATCATGGCACGACATCACCCTTCGTGTTTTCACTCTCTTTCCTCACTATGCAATGTATAATGTAATCAATGAATATCTGTACGGAATGGTACATCGTACGGCATTGCATCACCCTTCGTGCTTTACACTCTTTCCTCACAATATCAAACAATGAACGGCATCACCCTTATTTCTTTAACACTCTTCCTCGCAATAGGAAACAGTGCACGGCATCACCCTTCGTGCTTTAACACTCTTCCTCACCCAAACAACAATCACAATCAAAGGGCAAGGGAGTAAAGAGAATAGAAATAGAAATCCCAGCAAGGGAACATCAATTACACAATTAAATCTCGGCAAGGGAACATCAATTAAACAATTAAAACCCGACAAGGGAACATCAACAGTAATCTCAACATCTCAGCAAGGGAGATAATCACTAAAGCAACAATGACCCGACAAGGGTATATTTTAATAACTCTTTCTTTCACTTTCATTTCATAATTCACTTTATAAGTGCATGGAGAGACAACTCAGAGAATCTCACCTCATAGTCGGTCACCCACATCTGACCCTACTAGAGCTGCTCGAACTAAAACCGGAACTCTTCCCTCTGAGAAGGTGGAATATATCTTTCCAAGAAGAGGCACGTGAACTGGTCCCAAGTCATGGGAGGAGAACCTTTCGATCTGAAGAGAAGATAGGACTGCCACCATCTACGGGCCTTGCCCTCTAGCTGAAAGGTGGTAAAGTCCCCCCCGGTGAGACTCCAATATCCTCGTGTTATGCAGTCTGTCCCTAAACCTTTCAATAAAGTCCCTGGGGTCGCCATGCTGCTCACCTCCAAAGACAGGAGGATGTAGCCCGGTCCATCTGTCCAACAGCTTCTCCAGCTCGCCGATCGCAGCTGCTCTAGGCTCAGGTATAACTGCTGCAACTGGCTGGGCTCCGCCCATGGGTAGTGCGCCCGGGGTCTGATACATGACATTTTCATGCCCTGGAGCTTGAGAGGTAGGGGTTTGTGCTCCCCCGTGGGAGATATGGCTAGGTCTGCAGGAAATAAACCAGCCTATGTCATAGAATCCATGAACTGCAGCATACGACCCTGACCTCCTGAAATCTTGGCACGAACATGAAATTCGCCAGGACTGGCTCCACTGTAGACACCTCGCCCTGCTCCTCAATAATATGATCCTCTACTGAATCCGTTTGTAGCATAAGTGGAGCAACTATTGGATGCTCTCGTACTCTACCACGAGTTAGAGCCCTCTCTCGGCCTCTAGCAACATGGGAAGCAGCTCCTCCACGGTCAGGTACATCTGCCGCGCGTTCTCACCATATGTGAGAGAATAAGATAAAGATACTTAGCATAACATCAACTGTACGATAGGAGATGAAGAAAGAGTAGTTTCCTAACACCCTATAGCCTTTCGAAGATAAGAACGGACAACTCTGCACAGATCTGCAAGACTCTATTAGGCCTGCTCATAACTTGTGAGACCTATGTGAACCTAGTGCTCGGATACCATGATTCCACGACCCAATTTCTCCTATAGGCCGTGATGGCATCCAACGTCGCCGTGAGGAAAGCCAATAGTGAATTAATCATTAAATTTCTCTTTTTAATAAATTTCCAAGTACTTAAATTTCCATTTATTAAGAAAATAAGGAGTAGAAAAATTAATAAAATAAAACGAAGGCTAATGAGTGATCAAATGTAGTGAAACAAATACTCCAAAACCATAAAGTCTACTAATAAGTGTTCTAATACCTGGCGTCACAAGTGTGTGCGAAACTAGTAGAATATACAAAACTCTAACTACTATCTAAAATAAAGTACACAGAAAATAGATACAAAAGACAGACTCTAGGTGCTGCAGAACAGCTCATGAAGCAGCTCACCACTAGACCTCGGGGTGACGGGGGTCCGGTATGACTGCCAAATGCACCTGCCTTAGATCCTGCACGATTAGTGCAGAAGTGTAGTGTGAGTACATAAAGAACAAGTACCCAGTAAGTATCTAGTGTAACCTCGAAGAAGGAGTAACGAGGGGTCAACATCGACACTTACTATGGGCTGACAATAAGATACAGAAATTCTAAATAAGCATGGGTTATGTAAATAATAATAACAGCTCAATAACAAGCAGTGAATAAATAATTCTTTCACTAATAGCAAATTCCAAGTCAATTTCTATCATTAATAATTTTAACCTCTCAATCCATAAAATAATATCAAGCTTAATTAGGCTCCGAGTACTATGACACACGATTTATGACGAGGTCATACGACCCGATCCAGAATAATGTGTACACTGCCGAGGGTCGAGCAACACAAATCATAGATGTATCTATTCTACTGCTGAGGCGTTCGGCCCGCTCCACAAAAAGAGAGGATACTTTATGAACATCCGATTTAAAAGTTATTACAAGGCTCATACACAAAGAAGCACAATTTCTATTAACGGTCAAGAAACCCGCCAAAACTCAAGTAAGTGAAATTCGGTCTCTTACAAATCCTTTATCATGTTTCATTATAATTTAGGCACTTTAATTAACAAGTAGGGTACAAAAATCACATGTATTTCATGATTTGGGTCCTAAACTACCCGGACAAAAGCATAATTAGTAGTTACGCACAGACTCTCGTCACCTCGTGCGTTCGTAACCTCCAGAATTAGAGGCAAATAGTAATTTAAATAACCTATGGGGTACATTCCCTCTTACAAGGTTACGCAAGAGACTTACCTCATCTCAAATCTCACTTTCCGGCAACAAATCCACTCTAAGGATCCTACTTGGTGCCGAACAAATCCGAAGCTAGCAAAATATTATAATAATTAATCAATATGCACTCAAAAGCTAATAATTAAACTATTAGAGTAATTACCCAACCTAAATTTAAAGATTCCTAAAACTCACCCCTGGCCCACGTGCCTGTATTCCAAAAATTTACGAAGATAAAGGTTAACCATAACCTCACGAACTCAAATATATAATTTCACCCAATTCTGTAATCATTTTCGTGGTTAAATACCAATTTTATCAAAACCTAGGTTTTTCAACTAAACCCATAATTTTCACAAGTTTTCGTGTTAAAATGTACCCATAATCTATGTATTTAACTTACGTTGGATAGAAATTACTTAACTTCAATAGCTAGGTGAAAACCCCTATCTAAGAAGATCCAAAATCGCCCAAGAAGTGAAATAAATAAGCTAAAATGGCCTAAGTCCCGATAAATGCACCCCTTCTGTCAATAGTCCGCATCTGCGGAACACGCATGACCCAGCTCCGGCTAAATCTCGCATCTGCGGAACCGCTTCTTCCGTTCGCCTCCCACACCTACGACCAGTGTCAGGTTGCCTCACTCTGCACTTGCGACCCTTTCATCGCAGAAGGGAGTTCGCTTCTGCGGACCTCACTGACTCCCTCCCTTTCTACTTCTGTGAATGAGATGTCACACCTAAAGTGCCGCTCGTGCGACCATTGCTACCGCAAGTGCGAATGCACCAGATATCAACCACCTTCAGCTCTTCTCCAAAGAGCAATCAAGCTCCGTCGACCCTCCGAATCCTATACGGGGGCCTGGGGCCTCGACCAAATATACTAACAAGTTCATAAATATGAAAAGGGATCGCTCACACCCTCAGCGCGCGAAAAACAACATTAAAACTAACGATCACAACCCAAAACAATATAGAATCAACTTATGAATTTCAAGTTTTTCCAACTTACTCCGAACGCGCCGAATCATACTTAAACTACTCAGAGTGATACCAAATTTTGCGTGCAAGTCTTAAATAACCATACAGAACTATTCCTAGGCTCAAAAGCCCAAACACACCTCGATAGCACCAAAAACATATTCAAACCATATTTAAAGAGCTTTAAAACCTTTCATGCGCCAACTTTCAACTTTATGCACCGAAACGCTCCTTTGTCCTCCAAAACCGGATCCGAACATACGCGCAAGTTCAAAATCATCATACGAACCTATTGTGATCGTCAAATCCTGATTCTAAGGTCGTTTAATTGAAATGTTGACCCAAGTCAAACTTAACCTTTTAAAGCCAGTATTAAGGAACTAAGTGTTCCGACTGCAACCCGAACCCTTCCAAACTCGAACTAAGCATCCCTGCGAGTTATAAAATAGTAAAAGCATATATGGGGAGTCTTATTGAGGGGAACAATATTCTAGAAAGAAAAATAACCGGTCGGGTCGTTACACGATCGCACCTCACGAGGTTGGGGTGTGACATCCAGGTGGTACACTCCAGAATAGTACAGTCAGATATGAATACTGGAATGTTCAAAAAATTCAGAAGATAGGCACTAGAATCCTATAAAGGATAAATATTTACTGTCCCTAGTAAAGAGAGAATTAGATTCGATCGTGGTTTACAATTATAGCTTTCATACCAGTTTGTTTCTTCTTATTTTCTTTTTATCATCTCCCAGATAAAGAGCGAGCAAGAGTAAAAACGAAATTGATTCAAATAAATATTTCTCTGGTACCCTATATCAATAAAAGAATATTAGGCAACCCAAAGAGCCAGTGAGATGGAGAAAGGGGAGCTAAAAGCGAAAGAATATTTTGTTGAGGCTTTCAGAATAAGGTAATAGATAAACACATTAGCAGGAGAATAAGAAAAGAATAAATGAAGAATTATGAGGATAAAGACAAGAGGATAAAGGCCTTGAGACTAAAAGATTATAAGCCATAAAGTCATATCCTCATTTCAAGAAATGAATTGGTGGCTCCAACGTGAGTACCAGAAAGGTAAGTTAGACCCCAGAGTAATAGAAATTAGTATGAGCTAGTGAAAAAGATAAACCAAATATAGGGACTGGGGGATTCGATAATATTCAGCATCGTGAGAATTTCAGAGAGTGCATTCCAGCAATAATAAAATGGACAACAAAAGAATAACCTTCAAAGGTCATTCAGGAAGACGCTTCCCTTTAGCAAGCGCTGTGAGCATAGTTAAACTTAGGGGACTAAGTATGCCAGTTACACTAGGTGTAACCCTTGTGCTTAAGAAATTCAGTTATCCTTGGAATAAAAGAGTTACCGCAAGACAAGTAAAGTCCATTGAAAATGTGAAAAGACGTGAAGACGAAGAGGTAAAACATCTATAGGTAAAACTTTAGATCATTAAATATTAGTACTCCCCTACAGGGGGAAAGATAGTATGATATGGTATTAAGTAGGAGTTAAGTGGTTCAAGTAAATATAGAATGGTAAAGGATGAATGCGATAAAAAGGTGAAAGGAATGAGATTGCATTTATTTAGATTCTATAGATATGTCACGACTCTAGAACGTTATGCAAGCACGATTCCGAAAATAGGCAATAAGGGTTTCTGGAAAGGATGTTAATTTATAAATAAATGCAATTGGTCATTTGATACATAAGGAGCCAGTGCGAGAGGTAAGTTAAGACAAAATACCCAACTCAATAGAGGTTATGCAGAATATAGATATGAGAATGGACCGACCAGTGCTTAGTAGTTGATTTAGGATGAGCCTAGTTATGTCTAGACAATAGGTCACAAATAAATCAGCAGATCATACAAGACATACTGAAGCCCAATATAAGAAATTCAGTCTCACAGATTTGAGATCGTAATCCCTAAAAAATATTCATATTGGGGTAGGGATAGTTAAAAGAGAGTCCCACTATCAAAATTTGAGTTCTGAAGTAACCCTACAAGAACAAGGGAACATAGTCAAGTAACTAAGGATAATTATAGACAAATAAGAACATAAAAAATTCAGTCGGGTATGATGTAATAAGCTCGCATATTTACAAAAGTTAGAGGGTCTCCCCTAAGTACTACGACGAAAGACTAACTAAGGAAATAAAGAAGAAGGCTTCAACCTAAGCATATCAACATGAATTCGATATTATAGAAGAAATGATCTTGTAACAACAGTCATATTAGAACATTTTATGCACTCCATGATAAAGTGGCACCTATCGTGACTAATGAATGGGAAGTAAAATCAAACATAATATTCGAGATCATATGAGTTACACAAAATTCCAAGATGCGTGGGAACTAAGATAAGTCAAGTATTCATGCAACAAGCGGCAAAACGACCAAGAAAAGTAATTACTTACTTTTAAAGACAACTGAGAAGGCACAAAAGGAATTATTTGATATATGACCTAGAGTCAATTACATTATGAATGCACTCAAATTTTAGAGTATAATCCATGCATCATATATGTTGGCATTCTTACAGTTATAGGAGACTCTCGTATATCGCTAAAAGAAAGATTGAGTCCATGTCATGGATAAGGCTTGAATTGCTAGACGCTTATAACATGGATGTTCCATAGTGTCCACAAAAGGTTAATATAATAGCTAATACACATAGCAGAAAAGTGGAAGACAACTTAAGACTACTTAAAGGCTGAGAGGGAAGAGGAAGCTCGAGAGTTACAGTAGCTAAGTAAATAAGGAGTACAATTATTAGACCCAGATGATTATAGATATTGTGACTCAGAACATTGCAGAATCACTCTAAATAGAAAAAGTACAAAAGAAATAGCGCATCTGCCATATTCTACAACAACTCTACGATAAAGCCTGTTAGAAGAGTATTGGCCTTAGATATAACAAAAGATGGTGTGGAGATGACAGGCTAAATATTTGCCCCCCCCCCCCCACTGTTGTGGGACTCCAAGGCATTACCAGGGAGAGGGAGCATCAATTTTACCATTCGAGTAAAGGACACAGATGACAGCAGAGTCGCAATCTAGAATACTGCAGAAATAAGAAGACATGATCTTAGACGAGCGACATCATGTGGTCGGTACTTCAAGGATGATCGTGGACTATAAAGTACAACATGCATGAATGACTCTCCAGATCGACCGTTCAGTTCAAAAATGTCTGTTAGGACAAGCTATGCTAAAAATAGAAATGTGCGAGCTTTTACAGAAGTACAACTATTTAAAAGATCAAGATTGTGAGTGAGCTAAGATGAAAAATCTAGTATAAATTTTTACGATATTGGGATAAGTCAGGAGGCTGGAATACGAGGTTGAGAAGTTGAAGCCTATCCTAAATCACTCACTCCTCAATCATCGCAGAGATATATGCATATCTCAAGGTGCAACAGAAGGGTTAAATAGCAAGCTTACAAGTACCATGCTGATAACTAAGCTTAGGAAAAGTAAAGTGAGAACTATGAGAGCCAATGTGAGGAATGTATTTAGGTATAAGAGCATCAGAATAAAAAATATTTGATGGTCAAGGTCGTAGAATAAAAATTCCTAAAGTACGAATGTATGGAAAGTTAAAGACAACTGGGTATTCCTAAATATGCCGCCTACGAAAGGCGTCATGAGATACGGTAAGAAGGGAAAGCTTAGCCCGAGATATATGAAGCCTTATAGATTCATTCAATGGACAGACAGACTAGCTTATGAACTTGAATTGCCTCCAGAGTTAGATTCAATCCATTATCCATGCTACAGAAGTGCATTGGAGACCCTTCTTGGGTTGTCCTAGTAGATGATGTTCAAATTACATAGGATCTATCATATAAGGAGATTCTAGTGGCTATTTTAGATCAACAGAACTGTAAGTTGAGGACCAAGAAGGTAGCCTTAGTGAAGGTATTATGGAGAAATTAGAACTTCGAAGAAATGACATGGGAGGCCGTAGAGGAGATGAAATCTAAATACCCCCACCTATTTCAAACTGAAGATATAGCTCGAGATGGGACATTATAGCATAGCTCGATTCAAACCAGTAGGTCATGAGGTGAGCTCTTATTTTTGACTTGCAGTACTTGTGATTGATGGATGTGTGAGGACAAGTGTTGCTATTTATAGATATTGGCCATGTGTGGCATGTATAGTGTGTTTTCTAGCTGTGTGCTAGTTGGTTGTAGTGCAGTGTATAGAGGAGACTCTGGTTAAATTTTCACAAGTCTGTAAGAGTTAATAATCGAGGATGAATGTTCCTAAGGGGGAAGGATGTTACACCCTGTACTTTCATGTTAGAATATGTCTTAAGTGAATCAATATATTCCGGAGATTTTGAGGACTTTTACAAAGATAATGATGTGTTAAAACAGGTGTTAAGGAAGTATCGTGAGGGTTGGAGGCTAAACGAATCTAAGATGTTGCAACCCGTACTTCGGGGTACACTAGAATTGATTACTTAATATATCAAGGAGGTCATGTTTTAAGGTAATTGAATCATATAACATTTGTATGTTACGTTTTGATGTCAAGCAAGTTGTAAAACAAAAGTCAGCAAAAGTTGTCGCAAGTTACGTTCATTATTTTACTGAAAGTTGGGTCTAATTTCACTGAGCTTGTATCTCAATATACTTGGATATGCAGGGTGATACAACCAAGAAATTGAATATCTACGAGTATTTTTTCCAATGCATTAAACCATTTGTCGATATAACGATGAAGTAGAGAGATATTCGCATTTTCGCAAGACTATGCAGGCAGGCCCTATGAGACCCACTTAGGCGATGGCCGAACATTGAAAAAGTGGTTGGAAGGTTCATTTCTGGTAATTATTCAACCAAACTTCATCCTGTCACTCTTCTAATACCTCTCCATAGTTCCCTAAGGGTTCGAGGTGAAAACCAAGTGTTTATATCCAAACCCAACATCAAAACTTAGCTAAGGTAAAAAATAACACTTCTATGGTGTTATGGTGTGACTAAGGGTTTTGTGAGTTAAGTAAAGCTTGGATTCTAGGTTTTTTCTAATGGTTGGGGTAAGTATAATTTCCTCTTGCTAGTTCTTAAGCTTATTTATATGTTGGTCAAGTTATTTGGATGAAAAACTACAAGATAACACTTGAATTGGTGTAAGGTGTTGTTCTCGATTGTTGGACTGTTTGAGAAATGTTCTTGGAGCGTTTTATGGATGGAAAATTGATCGAATAACCTGAGTATGTTGTATTTTATTATTAACATTGTATACGGCTAAAATCGGAGATCCCAATTTCACGGCCACTTCGATGAAAACGAAGGTTCGAAGGCGCGAGCTCGGCATCGAGGGGCACATTGAGGGTCCTCAACCTCGACGCAGTACAAATCAAGGGTCGACATGAAAAGGCGGGAAATCCGCAAGGGGCACGTGGTTAAAGCTGACAAAGTACACAAGATAGTACAAGCACGTACCGTGGCATTAAATGACTGTACCATCCATATCTCTTTACATTAATGACGCATGTACTATGTTGGGATTCCCCCTCATATATAAAAGGGACCCTTGTCACTTTGTAACATATATGATATTCAATACAAGAAAAAGAACATCCTCTGCTCTCTAATAAAAACATTCTCTATAATTGCTTCATTGATTTATTGCTTCACATTTATTCTGTTCTTGAGTTATTCTTCATTTATTGCTTATTATTGATCATAAATAGGCCAACCTTAAGGCACTCAATATTGTTATACTGATATCGATAGCCCCTAGTCAAGCTTCTAAAGCTCGACCCCGAGGTCTTTTCGACCACCCTCGAGGCAGGTCTCCCAGTTACCCCGTCTACATAATTTCGTTCCTTTCGCTCTTATTTTGTTTTCCACACTTCATACTCAGTATCTACTGCCTAAATAACTGGTACTAAAATAGATCACGTATTTTTAGAACCACATAATCAAATATAATTGTAATTACCATTTTCAAGGTAAATAGTTTGGCGCCCATCGTAGGGCTAAAAATAATATAGATTGTTTTAGTGCGGGTTTTCTAAAAACACAAGTTATTCTTCACACTTTTTCTTGCCCAAGAATCTTCAATTTCAGGTCAGAAAATGTCTAATTCAGTAAACGCGCATGAAAACAACGGTCCTGAGGACCACGGAGAGAATGACGCAGCTCCTTCAGGTGTCGGTGTGCCACCGCAAAACCCTGAAGGGGAACCAGTGAAAATTCCTGTCGATGAAGGCTCACGCAACGCCCAACATGTCGATGTGAGCTCTCATACAGACGAAAGCGTTCGTGAAGGAGACCAGCGTGAAGCACGGGGAACCCCTGCTCAAAGGGAAAGGGAGGTTAGCCTTCATGTTATTTTTGAAATGTTGCAAGCACAACATGTGGCTATTGCTCAGCTACAAAGTCATTAGAGAATCCCGAGCACAGCACCACCAGAGACGGCTCCTCGAGTTGAACAGGCACCGGAAAGATCGAGCGATAATGGGTCAGCAGCCGACCCCGCCATTATGAAAATGCTCGAAGACCTCGCAAAGAGGATTGAATCAGGTGAAAAGAAGATAGAAGCTAACAATAAAAAAGGGGAGACATACAACTCAAGGTTCGATCAGATCCCAGGCGCACCCCCGGTTCTGAAGGGTGTAGATTCAAAAAACTTTTTGCAAAAGACATTTCCGTCAAGTGCAGCTCCGATGCCTATCCCGAAGAAATTTAGAATGCCCGATCTCCCGAAGTACAACGGCATTTCGGACCCCAATGAGCACATCACTTCCTACACTTGTGTTGTGAAAGGGAACGACCTGAGAGATGAAGATATTGAATCCGTTCTATTGAGAAAATTCGGAGAAACACTATCTAAAGGGGCCATGATGTGGTATCAGAACCCGCCCCCAAACTCGATAGATTAATTTTCCATGATGGCGGACTCCTTTGTGAAAGAACATGATGGTGCCATAAAGGTCGCTACAAGAAAGTCTGACGTTTTCAAAATCAAGAAAAGGGAGAGTGAGAGGTTAAGGGAGTTCATGTCCCGCTTTCGACTATAACAAATGGAATTACCACCGGTTTTCGACGATTGGGCGGTGCGATCCTTCACTCAAGGCTTGAATGAGCGAAGCTCGATAGCTTCAAAACAGCTGAAGCAGAATTTAATCGAGTACCCCGCCATAGTTTGGTCGGATGTACACAATAGGTACCAGTCGAAGATCAGGGTCGAGGACGACCAATTGGAAGCCCCCTCGGGATCGGTGAATCCTAGAAGAGTCTTGGAAAAAGAATTGAGGCTTCCAGAAAGAGAGCCAAGGCCAAACAAAGAAAGGTATCAACCGTAGGCAGAAAATTGGAGAAACATCCCGAGATGTAACGTACCTAGAAATGACTAAAGGATTGATCGAGGATAGAATTCTCGGGGACTCGTGAGCAAAGCAAGATTAGACAAGAATGCAGGGCCGGTAGAAGCACCCCGGCTATCTGAGTACAACTTCAACATCGATGTTTCAGACATCGTATCAGCCATTAGCAAGATCAGGGACACCACGTGGCCAAGACCCGTGCTATCAGATCCCTCACAAAGGAACCCCAACTTGATATGCGAATATCACGATACCCACGGTCATAGGACCGAAGATTGCAAACAACTTCGAGAAGAGGTGGCCCAACTAATCAGCAAAGGATACCTTCGAGAATTCCTCAGGGACCGAGCTAAAAATCAATTTCGGGAAAGAGAGGCAAACAAAAAAAATGAAACAAAAGAACCACGGCATGTCATCCACATGATTATTGGTGGAGTCGACGTCCCTCAAGGACTTGTGTTTAAGAAGGCGAAGTATCTATCACCAGGGAAAAGCAAACTCGGAGCTACATACCTGAAGATGCCCTTTCATTCAGTGAAGAGAACATCGAGACCTTGTCTCAACCTCACAATGACGCACTGGTAATTTCTTTTTTTTTTGTTAAATTTCAAATTGCTTGTGGATCCAGGTAGTCCGGCCAACATAATTTAGTCGAGGGTGGTAGAGAAACTCGGGTTGCTCGACCAGATCATACCCGCCTCTCGAGTCCTCAATGGATTCAACATGGCAAGCGAAACATCGAAAGGAGAAATCATCATCCCGATCAACGTGGCCGACACAATTAAGGATACTAAGTTTCATGTCATCGAAGGTGACACGAGGTACAACGCATTTCTTGGAAGTCCATGGATCCACAATATGAGGGCGGTGCCGTTAACATTTCACCAAATGATGAAGTTCCCTATGAAGGATGGAGTAAAAATAGTATACGGAGAGCAGCACGCAGCAAAAGATATGTTCGCAGTGCACGATATGGCATCGACACCTTCTACATCGAAGGAGCCAAAAAACAAGCAAACAACCAAGTAAAAATCACAAACTACATACTCGTAGGAACAAACAAAGGTTCGTGTCACGTCCTCGGAACCGATAACTAGAGTGTATCGAGGCTCGAGCGCTATCGCAGCTAAAGTACAACCATATCCCTTTTCCTTTCATGCTATACGCTAACCTGCATACAGGTGTTCGATTGAAGGAAGTCAAAGCACCCCCCATCTTAAAGGCCTTAGGTTTGAAAGCATGCGTTGCACTCTTTTTCCCTCACATCGGATTTTATCCGAAAAGAGTTTTATCGGTAAGGTTTTTAACGAGGCAACATCCATATGCTACCTAAGGAGAACTCACCAAGTATTCAAGGATTCTCTCCGATCAATCTCGAATATTGAGGGGCATCCCCCTAGGAGATTGCTGAAATATGCCAAAGAGGGTCTCGACAGGAGAATGATGTATCGGACCAAACGGTCGAATGAACCGTGTCCATGTAGAATAATCGAACCCTCGATGGAAAAAAATGTATACTTGTACCAAGTAATCAGACAAGTACCTTCTATCATCAAAACATTTCGCACATCAAAGAAGTTTGCCATTTTTACAAGAGACAACCCCAGGGTCAAGAATTTAGCAAACACACAGGAACTGTCCTCGAAAGTCACTCCACCGAGTCGCCAAAGCTCGAAGCCGTAAGACCTTAGGGTAGGTAACTCTGAGCTCATAAGCCCTTCTTGAGGCAACATCAATTGCGACTCGGGGACTGTCCCTGACAGTCGGTTCATCAAGCTATAAAACTCGAAGCTGTAAGACCTCAGGGTAGGAAAATTCTAACTCATAAGCCCTCCACGAGGCAATATCAACAGCATAAGCCCTCCTTGAGGCAACATCAGTTCCGACTCGGGGACTGCCCCGACAGTCGGCTCATCAGGTTATCGAATTCGAAGCCGTAAGACCTCAGGGCCGGGAACTTCGAACTCGTAAGCCCTCCACGAGGAAACGTCAAAACTGTAACACCTCAAGTAAGGCATGTAAAAATTTGTAAGACCTTAAAAAAGGCATTAAACCCCATATAAAATTCAAGTCTATATATCGAATTTGTAAGACCCAAAAGGCATATCCTCGATATAGACGCCATGGCTATCTCACTCGGGGACTAAAAGGCTATGGCCAAACACAATGACCAGTGTCATAAGGTTACGTCCAAACTAATGCAACTTGGAGACAACCGACGGTTGCCATAAAATCACAAGCCTCTATTTACTTTGAAAATCTTCAAAAAGAACCGGTTAAAGTTGTGCCAACCTAAAGCGTAAGAGCCCAAGTCACCCGCTACATTAAAGGTTGTACCAACCTAAAGCGTAAGAGCCAACTCGCCAGCTAGTTGTATCGACCTTATGTGTAGGAGCCCGAGCCGCCAGCTACGAGTCATACCAACACAAAGCGCCTCAGGGCCGATGTGAAAACCTGAGGGCCGTTGAGCTCGAGTCGAAACCCGACTCGGAGACTAAGTCCGATATGGTTAACTAAAGTGCCTCAGGGCCAAAAAAGCGTAAGAGCCCAAGTTGCCCGCTACATTAAAGGTTGTACCAACCTAAAGCGTAAGAGCCCAAGTCGCCAGCTAGTCGTATCGACCTTACGCGTAAGAGCCCAAGTTGCCAGCTACGGGTCATACCAACATAAAGCGCCTCAGGTCCAATTTTGAAAACCTGGGGGCCGTTGAGCTCGAGCCGAAACCCGACGCAGAGACTAAGTTCGATCTGGTTAACTAAAGCACCTCAGGGCCAAAAAAGCGTAAGAGCCCGAGTCGCCTGCTACATTAAAAGTCGTATCGACCTTACACGTAAGAGCCCGAGCCGCTAGCTACAGGTCATATCGACGCAAAGCCCCTCAGGGCCGATTCGATAACCTGAAGGCCGTCAAGCTCAAGTCGAAACCCGACTCGGAGACTAAGCCCGATATGGTTAACTAAAGCGCCTCAGTGCCAAAAAAATGTAAGGTCCCAAGTCGCCAGCTACAACGAAGGTCGTACCGACCTAAAGCATAAAAGCTCGAGTCGCTAGCTTAGAGACCCTCAGGGCCAATTTATAACCCCAAGGGTTTCATCTCAAAGTCCAATTTGCCAGACCGACTACCAACAGGCAAATCAAATCAAAGAATATTTTATATATATATATATATATATGTGTGTGTGTGTGTGTGTGTGTATTACAAATACATATATACAAAACTCCCACAAGAGTCTTATGCAAATAAACAAAACAGAAAATCTAGTCTACTCTCGGGACCAGCTCCCTTAAAGGCCCCTCGGGTAAGCTCCTATGGCGGCTTTCAAATACCAGCATCGGCACCGGAAGAAAGGAAAAACTTGGCGTCAATCTCATCTGCCTTGGCCTGCTTTATCTCTTCCGAGAGATCAAAGCCCCTAGCATGAATCGCTTCAAGCGTCTCCCTCCGATACCTACATCGGGCATATTCATTGCCCCTCCTCTCTCTATCAAAATCTCCCCTCAGCTCAGCCCGAGCATTGGCAGCATCTCTTAAATAGACTGCCACCTTCTTATCGGCCTTCTCCCAAACTTCTTCACCTTCAGCCCGAGAGTCCACGACCTCGGCCTTCAGATCTAAAAGATTAGTCTCGAGCTTGGAAATCCTGCTTTCTGAATCGAGCTATCCTCTCGGGCATTCCGAAGTTGTATCTCGAGGGCAGCAGCCTTGGCCAAAGCATTCCTTTGGGCTGCAACATGTATGCCTTCAACTCTTGGAATTTAGAATTAACTTGCCCAACTTCGCCACAAAGGCGCTCCAATGCTTTGGTCTTTCCCTGTAGCTGAAGCACCAAAGCATTAGTTCCCAAAAGCAAGAAAGTAAGCACATACTCCTTCGGGGTAAGGGTTACCTGACACTCGAGATTTCCTTCATAGTTCCGTCTCTGATGCATCTCCGCCCGAAGATGTATCAACTCTTTTGTCTTCTTATTGCATAGAAGCTCGAGAGATTGTTTCTTACCCAAAGCTTCCTGCAATCTGGTCTCACAGCGAAGCAGCTCGAGCTTGAGTTTGTCAAAAACCTACAGAGGAGAAACTTCGGTTAAAAAAATGAAGATTCATAGCTAACCCTCTCTCAATAGAGGAATGCCCACTCAAAACCTCACTTGGTTCAGGTGGCCCCCGGTTTTGAGCGCCCCTCAAAGTACCTTCGAGGGCTGAAGCAGATGATGGTGGAGGACTTTTGCTCTTCCTCTCTCGAGGGACCTCTTCTTTGAAGTTGAAAGTCTCAAGCCTGGTAGAATCGGCAACCTCGAAAGGGCCCCCAGCTCGAGCCGTAGACAAATAATCATGCCCCCGAGGAGAGATGGTGTCCGCAGAATGACCAACGTATATAAAGCTCTCCTAAGCAATGGCATCTATTTTATGTCTCCGAGAAGGCCTCGCTTCATTGAGGATATCCTCGTCTGCAGAGGATCTTCTTCTCTTATTGTCCTCCTCCGCGCCTTCCCTCCCCTTGAAGGGGCACAATCTCATTTCAAAAAACCCACCAACACCTGCGGTGGAAAAATTAGTTTACAAAAAAGAAAACATTCATCAAAAGGGCAACCACGCGGCTCATACCATGGTGCTTTGCTTCCCATCTGCCCTTTGTCAGGTTGCTTTCGTCGTATGTTGAGGAAGCTGCCAGCCTCCGAGTCCAGTCCGCAGGATCAGGGACCTCCCCTGATACCCACGGGACCGCTAAAAAAGAAAAAATAAACACTCTTACAAATCGGTGAAAGCAAGAGACACTAAGGTATGACGTAGCACTTACGTCTGAAGTTCCATTTTTCGGGAAATGGCAGGAACTTCGCTGGAATGATATCGACGGTCCTCACTCGAATAAATCGACTCATCTACCCTCCATTTCGGTCCTCATCATCACTGGCAATGAAAGTCCTGGTGGACCGGCGTCGTAGCATAATCAGGCCTAAACAATGCTGAGGCCGGTATAATCTAATAAGGTGGTTGAGGGTAAATTCAAGCTCAGCCTTTTCAGTGAAACACCTCATCATCAGCACTATCCTCCAAAAGGACAGATGAATCTGCGCCAAGGTGACTCGATATCTTTTACAGAACTCGAGCACAAGTCGATCGAGGGGGCATAATGTAAACGGGTACGTGTACACGATCAAGAATCCCTCTACATAAGTCATGACTTTTTTTTATCGAGAGGGTATCTGCAGCACCACATTTTCCCCCCAGCCACTGTCTCTCCTCATGGCCTCGAGGTGGTTTTCTTTTATCAATCGAACGAACCTCGACGCCTGTTCTAGATGGCCCGGGGCATCATAGGGTTTCTCTACTGCAAAGTCCTTTTTCAGAGCAATGCAGTACGAGGTCAGCTCGCCATACATCGGCGGTGTGCCACAGGCCAGGCTAGGGGTAGAGGAAGAATTTCACCTTATTGGTGAACAGATTCAGGCGCGGCATCCATAGTTACTCAAAGCAGAGGTAAAAATTGAGGAGCGGAACCCGTTTTCGCAAAGATGGAAAAGGAATGAGAAAGTTGAAAGAAAAGCTGAGGTTTTTGCAAATGTGAAAGAGTTCGAATGAAGGAGAAGCAATATTATTTATAGAATGAAAGGTGGCCAACCAACTGCCTTAAAGACCATTCAATTTCTGACAAGTCGTCATAGCATTTGGGGAAGTGTACCGGTGGGGCCACCTCTGTCACTTAACGGTCACGTCACATGAATGATACCGTCATAGGTGGTTCGAGGAATCAAAGCTCGCAGGCCGATCTAGCCTCGAGAAGGTGCCCGATATCGAGAAGATCTCGTATTGCAAGTACGAGTTCCGAGGAAGCAAAGAATCGTAGCATAAAAGTCATATTGTGGGGAAAAGGCTACGAAACTAAGTTTATGCAAAATATGACAAAAAATGTTCTATTGCCAAAAAATATATTTACAAAGTGTTCTTTAGAAAAGTCTCCCCGAAGGGTACCATATACAAAAGGAAGAAAAAGCAAAAAAGGAATAAAAACTACTTTACGCCTCCACCGCTGTCCGAGCCGCTTTCGGATCCCTCGTCCAATGTACTCGGCATTATCAATTCCTCCTCCAAGGCCCTGGCCTCTTCGATCTCGGCAGAGAAATCGACACCTTTGGCGCTCACTTCCTCGAGGGCCTTCCTCTTGGCTTGTGCACGAGCATAGGCAACTGCCTGAGTAAGCTTCAGCTCGACCTTCTCGTATATCTCCCTTGCCCAGTCGTTTGCAGCAGCAACATCCCTCTTGTATGAGGAGACATATTCACTGGCCTCATCCTTGGCCGCAAATAGTGCAGCAGCCTCTTCCTGAGCACCTCGGAGATGATCTTGGGCTGAGGATAGCTTCCCCCAAAGCATCTCCATCTTCGAAGCCGCGACATCATTCAGCCTAGCCAGCTCCATGACTTCGGCGTCCTTGGCCACAACCTCTTCTCGAAGTCGCTCCACCAGGGCATCCTTCTGCGTAATCTGAGAGGCATAAAGTAAGTCAATTAGCACAAAATGTTACAACTAAAAGATGAGAATATGGGTAGTAGCATACCTGCTCAGAGAAATCGAACCTCTCCCGAAGTACTCTCTCCAAGCTTGCCCAAGGTCGGTCAGTTCCTCCTCCCTTCGAGCGCACAGAGCCTCGAGCTCGACCGACTCTGCCATAAGCTTCTCAAGCTCCTATCCATGATGAGTCAACTCATCTTGAAACTTGGAGAAGGACTGATCATATAGCTTCTTACCTGCAACATAGAAAAGGGAAATCAGAAAGCCAGAATAGAAGATCAGAGGATAAGTATACTGTTCTCAAAAGTCACCTACTTTTGGAGCCTCTCGACTTCCTCGAGGGAAACTGGGGCATCAACATTGATATCCTCATCTACCCCCTCAAAGTAGTCTCTGAATGTGTCATCCTCTCCATGAGAGGTCTCTGGACCGGGGACACCCTAACTTGAGCATCTCGTATCTCCTCTAGAGAGAATGACGTGCCCGAATGAAGTTCACCAGCAATGTAGGCCTCCATCGAGGCTTCTTCCCTACCTCGGAAAGCTCTAGTAGCGAGCCCCCCCAAGCGCCTCAACACGGACTGTGCCATGTGTGATGAGCGTATCGGGGACTACGCCCAAACCCTCCTCGAGGGTCTCCTCTACAAACGACGGGTCCGCATGAGGCGCCTCAAGTTTCGCAGGCGACCGCTCAACAGCCCTCGAAGCCTTAGCGCTTCACTTTTCCTTTGTACCAAAGGGAAGGCATCAACACTCTCCTCCTCGGTCCGCAGGCTCTCAGCGGTCGTCGAAGACAATACCATGACATCGGTCTAAGGCCTCCGAGTCTTTGGCCTTTTTGATTTTAGGGACCCCGCCGGGGCCTCTTTCTTCCTTTTCCTGTCTTTGGTGGCCTTCGAGGCCTCTACCTCACCAGGTGGGTATGACCTCATCAACACGCCTTCACCAAGGCCTACACAAATATATCAAGTCAAAAAGCATCATCATAAAAAATTCTCACAAAGAATGTGAAAGCAGTAGCAACAAGAACGTACCATGGTTCTTAGCCTGCCATTGTGTTTTGGCCAGCTCATGCCATACGCGTTTGTTGTATGGGAAAACAGAGTCTAAATGTATGATCCACCTCGGAAGGTCCTGAACCGTAATGGGGAACCAAACAATGGCTGCACAATTAAAAGAAAATCAGTCGAAAGAGAAAGAGACAGCGAACGCTAGATTCAAAGGTACTTACGTTTCATATTCCACTCCTCCAGGAATGGCATTCTTTCAACAGGGATGATGTCTGAAGTTCTGATTCTGACGAATCGACTCATCCATTCTGATCTCTATCCTCGTCGATGCAGGTGAGGAACACCTTGGTGGATCGACGGTGTAATTTAATAAGGCCCCACGGAAGAGTCGAGGGCTATATAATCTGATCAAATGGTCGAGGGTGAAGGTCATTCCCTCGACCATATTGGTAATATGACGAAACATATATACTATCCTCCAGAACAAAGGATAGATCTAACCGAGTGTCACTCGGTATTGGTGGCAAAAATCAAGAATCACCGGATCAATCGGTGGAGAAGAAAAATCGAGGGGACCTAAGGTGAAGGGATATGTATATACACTGAGAAAGCCAGCCTTGTGTGTGACTATGCTTTCGTCAGCTGTAGGAATCTCTACTCGGGCTACCTCCCCCCAGTGGCAGTCAAGTTTCACCCTCTCAATATCCGATACTACACTTATGTATCGGGACATGGGCTAGCATCGGCCCGATGTAGAAGGTGGTTTTTCTATTGTAAAATCAGAAATGGTGTCGAAAGGGCCAGGGATGCATTGCTCGATGGTAGGAGGGGTTTTTGATTTTTTCTTAGAAGGGCGTGATGTAGTAGCAGCCCCCTCCTTCTGTAGAACCGTTTTGGAAGTATTTGCCATGGTAGCTATCGAGTTTTGAAGTAAGAAGATGGGTAAAATGTGAGCAGGGAGAAGACAAGAAGAGAGAACACTTAGTTGAAATATGAAGGTTTGAAGAAGAAGATGCAAAACTATGAAAAGGCAAGTGATTGTAGTATTTATAGGGGCCCTTTAGGTAAGCTTGAAGCGGGAAAGTCAAACCTGTGACGGTTCATGGGCTTCTCGAGAATTATGTTGACAACGACCTCTGCACAGCTTTTTGTGTCACATCATTTAATGCTCTAAAGGGGCTGACATCATAGTAGGAGTGTCGAAGGGGCGAAAGGTCAAAACCATTTCTAATCTCTTCATTCTAAGAAATGCAAGGACTATCTGTATACGGCTAAAGTCAGAATGTCCGATTTCACGACCACTTCGATGAAAATGAAGGTTCGAAGGCCCAAGCTCGGCATCGAGGGGCACATTGAGGATCCTCAACCTCGAGGCAGTACAAATCAAGGGTCGACATGAAAAGGCGGAAAATCCGCAAGGGGCATGTGGTTAAAGCTGACAAAGTACACAAGATAGTACAAGCATGTACCGTGGCATTAAATGGTTGTACCAGCCATATCTCTTTACATTAATGACGCATGTACTATGTTGGGATTCCCCCTCATATATAAAGGGGACCCTTGTCACTTTGTAACATATATGATATTCAATACAAGAACAAGAACATCCTCTGCTCTCTAATAAAAACATTCTCTATAATTGCTTCATTGTTTTATTGCTTCTCATTTATTGTGTTCTTGAGTTATTCTTCATTTATTTCTTATTATTGATCATAAATAGGCCAACCTTAAGGCACTAAATAATATTATACTGATATCGATAGCCCCTAGTCAAGATTCTAAAGCTCGACCCCGAGGCTTTTCCGACCACCCTCAAGGCAGGTCTCCCCGTTACCCGATTTGCATAATTTTGTTACTTTCTCTCTTATTTTGTTTTCCTCACTTCGTACTCAGTATCTACTGCCTAAATAACTGGTACTAAAATAGATCATGTATTTTTAGAACCACATAATCAATTGTAATTACAATTTTCAAGGTAAACAAACATTTTCCTGGGAAAAAAGGAAGGGGAAAGGGTTTCACAATATTGTTTTATTAGACATGAACCGAGCTTGACGCTCGGTGTACTATTGTGTTGGTTGTATTTCATATATCTATTGGTTATTGTTTGGGTTTTTGATACAATATAGGTGTGGGAAATATAACAAAAACAAGGTAAATTTATCCATTTTAATATAAAATAAGCTTGTCGTTCGTTGTACGATAGTTGCATCTTTCGTACCATAACGTAAGCATATTATCATTGTTATAGATAAGGTTCGATGAGACAAGTTCAATGTGGTTATTGGACAGATTGTGATAAGTTATGTAATGCCTATCCCTTTTTATTTAATTGGCATGAATCCATAGTAAGTACGAGTCTGATAAATTTTATACGAGAAACCCATATTGTAGAGACCGTGTCACAATAAGTGTTACATTGTGTACTTCCATCGAATCTTATTGAGAGGGTTACCATCCGCTTTCTGTTATTTTATGATGTTGGACAAAGATAGTGTGTTACATACGTACCTGCATACATTCTACTATATACATCATGTACAACATCATAAATATATATTTTCTATTGCCTGACCACTTGGTCAGTGAGAGATATTATTGTCTGGCCACTTGGTCAGTGAGAGTTTATATTTTCCTAGTCACTTGGTCAGTGAGATATTTTCCTGGCCTATGATCAATGATAGTTTATTGTTGCATGGTTACTTGGTCAGTGAGATATACATCAAGACATAATGTGGCCAATTGGCTTTGATATCACTATATTATATTGTGTTTAGTTGGTTTAGTTGAGTATGTCTCGGACATTCTTTTGGCTTCCATATTACTATGTACTTCATTTCAGTTTCAGCTTTCAGTTATTCTATTGCCTTACATACTCGGTACATTATTTCTTAATGACTCCCATTTGTCGGGGTGTTGCATCTCATGCCTGCAAATTTTGATAGACAGCCGGATAGACTTTCCCAATAGACAGATCCATATATCAGATTGATTGGTAAGCTCCACTTCCCCCGAGTTACCAGGCCAAGACTTTGGAGTACATTTTGTATATATAAACTTAATGGATAGATCGGGCCCTGTTCCGACCATGATATAATTTTGATATCTCTAGAGGCTTGTAGATGAGTCTTGTATGTCAGTATAGCGGTCGTGCTGACCCTAGTATATTCCATTTTAGTATTGTTGTTTTAGATGCTTATGGAGACCTTGTCGGCCTGCACAATTATGTATATGAGCTTTTGGGTATGTTTACATTTCAGATGATGTAGACATTATTTCTAGGTAATTCAAAATACAGCCTCATCGCCCTTGGTTAGAATTGTCTGTTAGCAGGTAGGCATTGTCGACCTAGGTTGAAGGTTACCCCTAGAGTTTCCAATTGCAGAGTGGTATGCTCTGGTCAAGTATGGCACCAGGTGCCGGCCACTCCTCCCGTGGTTTGGGTGTGACAAATTCTAAGTGAAAATATAGGTATACAAAAAAACAAAACCCTCCATGTAGATAGTGATCCACTAAAAATTTAAGGGTACTTGAACATTTATGTGCTCCCAGCCACTTCTTTCTTTATTAAAAGAAGATGGTCTGGTCACACAAGAGAAGCCAGGGCACTTATAGGGCATGCCATGCTATTCGACATGCTGTCGTATGCACTAGTATTGCCATACTTTGGCAAGACATCTGAAACAATAGGTTCAACCTTAGTCTTTTCTCTTTTACTAGAATAAGCTTTTACCACCTTATTCCTCTTTCCGTGGTAATCTTGACCATCTCTCTAGAGGGTTTCGTCTCCTGGGTAGAGAAAGCTACTAAGGAAGTAGTGGCATTAGGGTAAATGTCTTCGGGATCCACAACACTTTGTAGAAAATTAATACAAGAAAAAGTGGGGAAAATAAAATATATGGCATAGGAGAAGGTACTACTTGTGTGTATATATTGGCAAAATACAAACGCCTAGATGTCACGACCCAAAATCTACTCGGTCGTGATGGTGCCTATCATGAAACTAGGCAAGCCTAAGTCCAACATTTTTATTTCATTTCAGTAAAACACCCTTTTATATTTAACAACGAAATGGTATAACACAAATAAAATCCATTTTTTTTTAAAAAACACAAGGTTACCCCAAATATACAATACCACTATCCCAATAATCGGGACCTCACTGAGTACATCAGCGTTTAAAAAGCAGGACATAATCCACAAAATTTTTATAAACTTAAACATCAAAGTAAAATAAACTAAGGAAGAGAAGATCGAGGTTCGCGAACGTCATGCAGCTACCTCAATAGTCTCCAACTCCAACATAGAGAATCAGCAGTAGCCGCCGTGTCCAGAAATGCCTGGATCTGCACACAAAGTGCAGGGAGTAACGTGAGTACACCAACTTAGTAAATAACAGGTCCAAACTATGGACTAAAGATAGTGGCGAACTCAACCGGTACAAATAACACGAAGAAACGTACGAAAACATAGAGATACTCTTAAAATAATTTAGGCAAAATCATCACTAGAAGTAAAGCAATGCCGAACTGTGTACTGAAGATAACTCTAATGTCACTACATGCCAATGCATATACTGAAAATGATGCACCATAAAATCAGCCTCAAATTTCCTCACTCTTAATATCTCAACCACTCAATACCGTATATGGCTTAACCAGCCCAGGGAAGATCCATCCCGGAATATATATACAGAACACATGACCATAGGTCATCCGGTACCGAGGACCAAGGGAAATCCACCCCTACGGAGAAGATCCATCTCCAGGTGATAAGTACTTCGGACAAGATCCATGTCCAGGGAAAATTCATCCCTCAATCATATCAACCGCACCCATTGGGGGTGTGTTATAGACTCCGGAGGGGCTCCTATAGCCCAAGCGCTATCAAAATCATCAATATAACCGTAGCGGCTTTCAGCCCGATCCCATAATTATCTCTCATAACAGGAGCTTGGCCTCACTCAGTCATCAATCTCTCCAGTCTCACCAGGGGCTCACAATGTCATGAAAACGACCCAGAACAAATGATGTGATAAATCAATAAATTACCAAGACTGAGATATGATATAAAGATGCATGATCATGACTGAGTATGAAATAATAAATGAAACTACTGAGGTGACAACAATAAACGACCGCTAAGAGTCCCAACAATAGCGGAACAAAACCTAAACATGATATCTAGCATGGTGTATAGCTCAACCAATTCATCACATGATGGAAACATGGATATTAGCAGGATAAAGTTATTTAACGGTGCCATGGAATCATCCAGGCCACAATTCTCACAGTGAACGCTTGCACGCCCACCACTTGGCATGTGCGTCACCTCAATACTAATCACATAACAGATAATTCGGGGTTTCAAACCCTCATAATCAAGTTTGGAAGCATTGCTTACCTCAAACCAAGACAAATCCTACTCCTGGATGCCCTTGCCTCTCGATTCGGCCTTCGAACGTCTCGAAGCTAGCCACAAGTAATACAACACAATCAATTTAGTCTAAGGATAAAATCCACAAGAAAAGTATCAACTTATAGGCTAAATCCCGAAATTTACTCGACCCGACCCCCAAGATCATATCTCGAAATCTGACAAAAGTCACAAAACCCGAACCCCCATTCACTCATGAGTCTACCCATACGAAATTTACCCAAATCCGACATCATTAGGCCCCTCAAATCCCCAATCATTCCCTCCAATTCTCAAGCCCTAATCTCCAAATTTCACCTCAAAACCACACATTCTAAGAGGGGAAAACAATGAGGAATCAACATTGTTGATCAAAAACAAGTACAACGAGCTTACCTCAAGAATCCCCTCGAAAATCCTCCTCAAAATCGCCTAAGCCCGAGTTCAAAATATGGAAATGAAGTCTAATTCATGAACCCTTATTATTTAAACATTCTGCCCAGGCTTTTTGCATCTACGGTCTCATTTGTTCTTGCGGAACCGCACCTGCGGTCAACTCTACGCACCTGCAAAAACCACTTATGTTCCCCAGGGCCCGCACCTGCAGACGCACACGTGCGGAACCGGGCCACTCATCTCTCTTCCATCTGCGACCATCACTCGCACCTGCGGGCTCGCAGGTGCGCACACCCTCTCGCACCTATGATTCTCCCTAGTCCAATATACTTCCGCACCTTCCGCATCGCACCTGTTGTTAAACCCTCGCAGGTGTAATTACACCAGCAACAGTCAACTTCAGCAACTTCTCAAATCTCCAACTTGATCCGTTAACCACCTAAAACACACCCGAGGCCCTCGGGACCTCAACCAAACATGCCAAAGGGTCAAATAACCCCATACAAACTTAGTCGAACCTTCGGATCACTCAAAACAACATCAAAGCACCAAATTAACCTCGGATTCAAGCCTAATAACTTCTAAACTTTCAAATTCCGCAAACGACGTTGAAACTTACCAAACCAGATCTGAATGACCTCAAAATTTGAACATAGGTCACAAATGACACTACGAACCTAGTCCAACTTCCGAAAATCCATTCCGACCCCGATATCAAATTCTCCACTGCCGACCAAAATTGTCAAATTTCTAACTTTCACCAATTCAAGATTAATTTTACTACGGACCTCCAACTCACATTCTGGGTGCGTTCCTAAGTCCAAAATCACCTAACGGAGCTAAGGGAATCATCAAAATTCAAATCCGAGACCGTTTACACATAAGTCAACATCCGGTTGACTTTTCCAACTTAAGCTTATCCCAAAGAGACAAAGCGTCTCCTTCACTCCAAAACCACTCTGGACCCAGACCAACTAACATGGTATATCATAATATAGCTAAAGAACACAAAAGGAAGCAGAAATGGGGGAAACGGGGCTATGGCTCTCAAAACGACCGGCCGGGTTGTTACACTAGAATCTCATGATTTATGCTTAAATACATCGCTCGAAATAATCATCATTTCCTAGGAAACTGCCACCAATAGTAGACCTGGTGATAAACAACTTTGTTTCACGAGCATTAATATAAGTCTGTGCACGTCTCACAAATCACATATCTAATTGTGTCATCCTAGGGATATGAAAAGGAATCTTCCCCACCACAAGAAATGTTACCTATTAGGAGAATATATCAGTTAAGATCTATCATATTAGGAGTTTTCCATTCCTCGGTCGCCTATGAAGCAGCCAAAAAAGGGAGGTGTGGTGACCTAATAGGTTGTTTTGAGTACTAGCTCCCTTTTAAGTGTTTTGAGACCTAACATGACTCAATTTGGTGATGTATAACTTGCGTGCATAGTCTATGTCAATTTCCGGAATTTTATATGTGAAATGTTAAAGAAAATGTGATCTTTGACCTTAAATGTGGCTAGAGTTGACCACAGTCAATATTTTTTATAAACAGCCTCGATTCGACATTTTGACGATTCCGGTAGATTTGTATGATGATTTTGGACTTGTACGCATGTTTATTAAGGGTCTTGGGGTGACCCAAGGCAGTTTCAGCACGTTATGTGAAAATTTTGAAAAATTGAGTTTTGAACTTGAAAATCTTAAGTTTTGAGGATTGGTTCTTAATTTTAGACGTTATTTTGATGATGAGAGCTTGCGAGCGAGTTTTATGATGTGATTATACTTGTGTGGATGTTCAAATTGGAGCCCAAGGGGCTCGGGTGAGTTTCAGATGCATTGCTGATGGTTTGGGCTAAGTTGAGAACTGCTGGTGTGCTTGATCTCTAGGTCTCACATTTGCGAGAACATGTTTACAAATGTGAGCCTTGCATATGAAAGGTCAGACCTGCATTTGCAAAGTAGGATAGGGGCTAGAAG
This sequence comes from Nicotiana knightiana, assembly GCA_005239525.1. NCBI lineage: Eukaryota > Viridiplantae > Streptophyta > Magnoliopsida > Solanales > Solanaceae > Nicotiana > Nicotiana knightiana. The sequence continues at coordinate 43,489 of ML433300.1, forward strand.
ACTTCATAATTGTGAAGTCACTATCGCTTTTACGAGCTAGGGGGATCGCATTTGCCATTGGTTGTCGTAATTATGACACTGAGTTGTAGGAAGGATGCGAAGCTTTGTCCACATTTGCTGTAATGACTTGGCCAGTTGTTTTGTGTGTTTAGCCTCGTTTACCCTATTTGATGCTTTACTTATGTGTATTTGAGATTTTGTGACTTGATGGGTGGTTGGTTTGTCTTCGGGGAGGTTGTGGAGTGAATTGGTACACTTAGTCCCTAGGTTGGAACCTTAAGTTGAAACAGTTTATCGGAGTTTGACCTTTAAGTAGACGACTCCGGAATGGAGTTTTGATGGTTTCAATAGCTTCGTATGGTGATTTTGTACTTAGTGTCTGAATTTGGATTTGGAGGTCTGTAAGTTGATTTGAAGCTTTGTGGCGAAAGTTGGAAAGTTGGAAAGTTGGAAAATTGGAGGTTTGGAAGGTTGAGAATTTGACCGAGAGTTAAATTTGTTGATATCGAGTTGGAATTTTGGGTTCCGAAAGTTGGAATAGGACCGTTGGGCCATTTGGGACTTGCATGAAAAATTTGAGGTTATTCAGAGTTGATTTGATTTTGTTCGGAATGAGTTTTGGAAGTTGAAAGTTCATTTGTTCATTAGGCTTGAATTGGGGTGAGATTTGTGGGTTTGATGTCATTTTGTGGGATTTAAGGCCTCGAGTAAGTCTGTGTTATGTTTGGGATTGGTTGGTGTGATTGGATGGGGTCCCGAAGGCCTGGAGTGTGTTTCGGACCTTTTTTTATCATGTTTAGGACTGCTGATGCAAAGTTTCTTGTTTCCTTCTACACGATCGGGAAGAAGTTGTCACTATTACGGAAGGCATTGTGTTGGCAGGGTGATTATGCTTCGCGTTCACGGTAGTGAGCTTGAGTTTGTGAAGCTTTGAGAGGAAGAGGTCATCACGGTAATGAGGAGGTAGTCGCGTTCGCGAAGAAGGAGAGTTCAGTTGGGGGCTTCAGGCAGTAAGTCATCGCGATCACGTGAGGTTGCCTGCGTTAGCGAAGTGTCTTGTAGGTTATGCATAGCGTTCGTGTTGGCCATTTTCTGAGGCGGTGTTAATTTTGCTTTGTGATCACGAAGATGGTCCCGCGATCTCGAATGTATGTTGTGCAGACCATAAGTACTTTATTTTTCGAGGGTTTTGTTCATTTTAACATATTTGGAGTTGTAGAGCTCGGATTTGAGCGATTTTGGAGGCCATTCTCACGATTTTGATTGGAGTAAGTATTTTTTACTCGAATTTGTTTATATTCCATGATTCCATATTTGTTTTAAGCATTTAATTGGTGAATTGAAGTGAAAAAATTGGGGATTTTAGTAAAACATTTTCTAAGTGTAAATTGAGGATTTGATGGTCGATTTGAGGTCAGAATGGGATGAAATTGATATGGTTGGACTCGTAATCGAATGGTTGTTCGGAATTTGTGAGTTTGGTCTAGTTACAAAGTGCGGGCCCTGGGTTGAGCTTTTGGGTTGTCTTTTTAATTTTGATTAAAGATCTTAGCTTTATCATTTGGTATCCTTTCCTATGACTTTTATTGATTATATTAAGTTCATTTGGCTAGATTCGGGTCGTACAGAGGTTGATTAACGCGGGAAGAGATTGTTAGAGGAGTGATTTGGCTTGCTTGAGGTAAGTATCTTACCTAAACTTGATTTAGGCACTAGTTGCCTGAGTTACTTATGATAGCTACATGGTATGGGTGCACATATGTGTGGGGTTGAACCTGTGCGCGAGCACTAGTGTATTTATCCATGCTTTGGGTAATGCTTAGGCTATAATATGACTTGAATTGATTGATAAGCTTTATGCTGCGATGTTTCTCCTATTTGTAACCCAATTATGAACTATTTGGTCTATCTTTGAGGTTACATAGAGGCTAATCCCCTAAATGAAATTGATAATTGCTATTTCCGTGATGAAATTGTTGATTTGAGCTATGATAGCACACTTTACACATTCATACACCTTAGCATGTTAGTTATACCAGTCCAGGAGCATGAAATCTGATATTCATTGATCATATATATGTATTCTTATATATTTATTTCTGTATAATATGATCTGGACTGGGTGCCTGTGACCACGCCGGGAGGATTATGTTGTTAGCATGTGATCGCGTCAGGCGAATTGTGATTATTGGCATATGATTGATCTGTACGGTTGGTATTATTGGCATGTGAGTTGTCCATGCGGTTGATATTATTAGCACATGAGTTATCCGTGCATCGTGTGGATATGGAACCATCCCCCTAGGGTCACCCTCTCATGTTTCTCTCTTGTTGGTGTACATGAGGATTGAGGAAAATTGTTTGGTGGTTTGGTAATGTATTGGAAATTATGAGAAAAATCAAGCCAGGGTCGTTTGGTTATTGCATTTGATCTTTACTTGCAATTTTCATGATTATTTACCTAATTTACTTGCATATCTTCTTTATATGTTGTATCATTGACTCAGCAAAGTACTTGAGTAATTGTGGGTACCAAGGTGGTTTTATCCATGATTTCATGATTTGTTCATATTTCTATTTTGTACTTGTTAAATTTATGAACTGTACAGATTATAGCAAGTATTATTTATAATTCTTGTTGTTTTTACCTTGCCGAAGTTAGTTATGATACTGGTTGAGTATATGGGGTCGGTTGTACTCATGCTACACTCTGCACTTAATTGTGCAGATCCAGGTGTCGGACCCAGTCATCAGCATCGGAGTTTTCTAGCTAAGTTGATCATCGAGAGATGAGATAGAGTTGCATTCTCGACCACAATCTTGGCGTCTCTTTTCATATTGTATTGTTGTCCTTATTTCAAACTGTTGGTATTTAGCTTTCAGACTTGTATTTTCTTTCCTTCTTAGAGATCATGACTCTATAATTACTGGTCCTAGGAGATTTATCATGTAATTGTATCATTATGCTATGTTAGGTTTTAGACTTATTTTGATTTTATCATTTTTGCTATTTTGGTTCACTATTGTTATGTCCGCCTTGCCACAAGTGTGTTAGGCGCCATCACGACTGGTTGGGATTTTGGGTTGTCACATTTGCGAGGAAGGGGACCTTCGCAAATGCGAAGGTATTGTCACATTTGCGACATCTGCAAAGCTCAGACACTATTCGCTTTTGCACAATTATTGTCTGATTGCTTTTGCACAGTTACGATACATGTAGCTGGGTAAAATGTGGGAATTTTGGGACTTAGCTCATTTTACACTATTTTTGAACCCTGGACTCTATAGAGGCGATTTTTGGAGAGCAAATTCTTCCTGACTTCATAGGTTAAAACTCTAATTTGTTTCCATTCAATTTCCATTACTTTTTTATGAAATTTATCATCAAATTTAAGAATTTCAATGTAATTGGGGTTTGGGTAGAATTTAGAGATTTTGCAAAATTGAGATTTAGACCTCAAATTGAGGCCGGATTTCGAAATAAATCACATATTTAGGCTCGTGGATGAACATATATTGGAATTTTCTCTTAATTTTGTATTTTTACCACATGAGCCCGGGTTAACTTTTTGTGATTTTTTTAGAAATTGAACCTTTCTCATTCGAGGATAGTTTCTAAATCTTATTTTGACTTGTTTGAATAATAATTGACTAGATACAAGTGGTTTGGAGGCTTGTTCTAAAGGAAAAGCCGTGTTGGATTGTTGATTGTGTTCGAAAAAGAGGTAAGTGTCTTGGGTAACCTTGATTTGAGGGAAATAAGGTATAATCGAGTCTATTTTCTATGTGATTTATGTGTTGGGGTGACATGTGTTTATACGTTGTCCATGGGATAAGCATGTGAGTAATTAGATGTATTTGTGTCATGTTATTTATGTTTATGTTTCCCATGCTTTAGATAGATTGTATCATCCTTTAATTCCTCATATTCATGTTATTTCCAAGTTGAGATTATTGAGATATTGAGTGTTAAGATCATTGAATTTGTTATTAGTTGTTGGTGCTAATTGTTGGAAGATTCTCATTGATGAGTTGTGTTAAATACTATTATTGAGTTAAATTTGCTTCCCACCGTGCTTGATATTGTGTTGTGTGTGATGCTTGGTGAGGAAGAATGAAATGCGCGAAGAGTGTTGTTGTGCTTGTGAGGAAGAGTGAAATGCATGAAGGGTGTTGATGTGGTTGTGAGGAAGAGTGATTGTGCATGAAGGGTATTTGCATGCCTTATTTATTTATTGATATTATTGCACGAAAGGTGTTTTCCTTCTTGAGTGAACGTGTGGATATGGATGAAGGATGTTTCAGTGCTTGTTATTATTTAATAATGTGAGGATGAGAGTAAAAGCATAAAGGGTGATGCCGTGCAGTTTTTTTTGATTTCATTGCTCTTTACTTTGACATTGAAGTGTGGACTTGGCTTTATGGCTACATTAATTACTTTTGAAAGACGATTGTTAAGTGTTGATGTCACTTTACCTTGCTTCTCTCCATTTATGCCTCTTCACTTGCGTACTTGCTACCCTTTTTACTTGTTGGAATCTTGTTATTAGACTTGATACTTTACTTGTTATTTCGTTAATTCTTGATATATAATTGTACAATTTTATTGTAGGTGTCTTGTATTAGCCTCGTCGAGGTTAGGATCGACACTTACTGAGTACATTGGGTCTGTTATACTCATACTACACTTTTGTACTTCTTGCACAAATCCATACATCTATACCACCTGAATCCCGAAAGGTGCTTACGGATACCGAGCAGATGATGTTCGCAGGACTTGAGTCATCTTGTTACTACAATTTTATTGTTTCCATCAAACTCTAGTAGCTCATGTACTTGCTCCACTTCTTGTGGTGTTTACGTTGGATGTTGGTTTTAGACTTATTATGTTTATCTCCGAAATGCTTTTATGATATACTATCATGTTGTTAGTCATTTGTTACAGTTCTTTCATATTTTTTTGTTTTGGTTTGGCTTGCCTAGCAAGCGGTGTTAGGCTCCATCACGACCCCGATTGGTTGGGATTTTGGATCGTGACTGGAGGGGACTATGATAACCGTAATAGACTCGATGGATGGGAAATGTTGATGCAAACCAAACTCTTTTATCAGAAGACCAGACTCGGTACCCATGACTAGGGACTATTTAGAGAGTGCATTCATTGCCTATGATTCGGGTCTATCCAGAGACCGCATTGAGTACCCATGATTGAGGATCGCTCGGATAAAAAAAGGAAACAATCTAGGGTTATTTGTTTCATAGATGGCTTCATTGCCTAAGTCTGGGGACTTTGCCCACATTAAATTAAAAAGAGAAAATTTCCCATACAGTAACCCCCGATTTGTCCTTCTATTCCCTTGCTCGGATAAATAGCCATGAATGGAGGAGTCCTGCTAAGTTTTTTGACACCCCAGAGTGAAGAGGAGACGTCTTCTTCAGAGGCGCCGGAAACAAATAAAATTCCTAAGAACTCTAACCGGTTTCATAGTCATTCGGTAGGTTCATCCTGAAAACTACCTAGGTCGTGTTAAAACTATAAGGCTACAACAATCATAACTCACGAATACACGAAGAGTAAAACACAAAGCATCATAAACTTGATATTCATTGTCAGATGCGCAAGAGGACTACAATAGATACAACACAAAAATTCATTACATAAGGACCTCATTGGCCCCTTGATCCCGAAAAGGTGCTTTGGAGGAGAAAGGAAGAGGTGAAGAAGGTACAACTGGAATAATCAGGGGTGATGGGTGCGCTTCAGGAACCCCGCTTTTGGGGACTTCAGGAAGCTAAATACGGGCTATGTCTTTATTTTGGTCTTTGCCTTCGTCCTTCGACCCTCCGGAGTGATCAGAAGCATAAGAGCTCGCGGGCTTCACCTTCTCAATAGGGTCATCCACCTTGACAATTTCCTTATCCAAAGAAAAACCCTCAGCACGAACCTTACTAAGGACCTTCTAATGGGTAAGCATGCTGGCGTACTTTTTGTCCTCCTCTGCCTCAATCACAGCCGTCTTCAACTCTGAGGTGACATCGGCCCATTAATAGTAGTATTTATTCTTCTCTGATTTAGAGATTTTTAGAGCCCCCATTAGGTTGATTAATTCTTCGAACGACTCCCGGCACCAATCCTCCACTACTTCTTGGAGATAGCCTCGCTCTACTCTTCTACTAGGCTAAGAAGTTGCTCCTCCTTTCTCTAGATAATGACTTCGAGGTCCTCGACCTCCTGATCCAGCTCCCTGAACTGATAAGAAAAAACGAGCTCAAGGGCCTCTTTCTCCTATAGCAGTTGGCAAATCCTTTTGGCAGTCTCTCTGACTTTTTGGGAGAAGTGGTTGGCTATGATGGCCTAGATGAGTAGGGGGACGTATCTAGTATGTGGTTCACGACTGCGAATTGCATTTTGTTAGCTGCTAGAGAGGTCTTAGGGGTCAGGAAGGGCTATCATGGGGGTCATAAAGGGGAGTGGTGGTGGAATGGAGATGTTCAAGGTAAAGTGGAAACTAAGAAAGCTGCTTATTTGAAGAAAGTGAAGAGTACAAACGAGGAGGAAAAAAGGAATTATCGGGAGTGTTACAGAAAGGCAAAGAAAGAGGTGAAGTTAGCAGAAGACTAAGAACGCGACGTTTGCTTGTCTGTACGAGGAGCTGGGGGGCAAAGGCGGGGACAAGAAGTTATACCGGTTGGCCAAGGTGAGAGAGAGGAAAGCCCGCAATTTAGACCAAGTCAAGTGTATCAAGGACGAGGATGAAAAAGTGTTGATGGACGAGGTACTTATTAAGAGAAGATGGAAGACATAATTCCATAAACTGTTGAACAAGGAGGGAGATAGACGCATTGTGCTGGGTGAGTGGGAGCACTCCGAGAGTTAGCGGCATTTTAAGACGAAGAAGATGCCTGAAGAATGGAGGTGGAGTACGATGGTTCCACTTTACAAGAACACGGGTGGTATCCAAAATTGCAACAATTATAGAAGTATCAAGTTGTTGAGTCACACTATGAAAGTTTGGGAGAGGGTGGTGGAAGCCAAGGTGATGAGGTGCGTGTCTATTTCCGAGATCAGTTTGGATTCATGCCGGGGCATTCGACTATGGAAGCGATTCATCTGGTAAGGAGATTAATGGAGCAGTATAGGGAAAGGAAGAAGGATTCATATATGGTGTTTATTGACCTTGAGAAAGCGTACGATAAAGTCCCGAGGGAGGTCCTATGGAGGTGTTTGGAGGTTAACGGCGTTCCGGTAGCGTACATAGGGTGATTAAGGATATGTATGATGATGCTAAGACTCAGTGAGGACTGTGGGTGGTGACTCGGAGCATTTCCCTGTGGAGATGGGGTTGCACCAGGGATCAGCTCTTAGCCTATTTTTATTTGCCTTGGCGATGGATGTACTGTCGCGACACATCTAAAAGAAGGTGCCTTGGTGCATGCTATTTGCCGATGATATAGTGTTGATTGACGAGACGTGAGGTGGAGTTAATGCAAGGTTGGAGGTTTGGAGATAGACCTTATAGTCTAAAGGTTTCAAAATGAGTAGAAGCAAGACAGAATACTTGGAGTGCAAATTCAGTGACGGGACCCATGATGCAGACGTAGAGGTAAAGCTTGATGCTCAAGTTATCCCTAAGAAAGTGATTTTAAGTATCACGGGTCTATTATCTAGGGTAACAGGGAGATTGATGAAGATGTCGCACATCATATTGGAGCGGGATGGATGAAGCAGAGGTTCGCTTCCAGTGTTTTATGTGATAAGAATGTGTCACTAAGACTTAAGGGTAAGTTTTATCGAGTGGTGGTTCGACCGGCTATGTTGTATGGGGCTGAGTGTTGGCCAGTCAAGAACTCCCACGTGCACAAATAAAGCATCAGAGATGAGAATGTTGAGATGGATGTGCGGGTGTACCAGGAGAGATAGGATTAAAAATTAATTTAACCGGGATATAGTGGGAGTAGCCTCTGTACAGGACAAGATGCGGGAGTCGAGGCTGAGAAGTACTGGGGAGAGGTGATTAGACAGGACATAGTGCTACTTCAGCTCACTGAGGACATAGATCTTGATATGAGGGTGTAGAGGTTGAGGATTAAGGTAGAAGGTTAGTGGGTAGTTTTTAGTTGTTCACTGATAGTCTTAGTAGCATGCATGTCCCCTCATATTTTTAGATTTTTATTACGTTATGTGGTTTTGTTCCCCTCATGTATTGTATTCCTCGTTGCTATTATTTGGTACTACTTATCCTTTATCTCTCCATTTTTCTAGTCTCTTCCTTATTTCTTCCTTTCTTGCTTTCCTTTTCTTCTTCTTTCCCTCCCTGAGCTGAGGGTCTATTCAAAACAACCTCTCTATATGCATTAGGTAGGGGTAAGATCTGCGTACAAACTACCCTCCCTAGACCCCACTTGTTGGGATCATACTAGGTTTGTTGTTGTTGTTGTTGTTGTTGTTGTTGTAGTCTCTCTGAGTTTTAAGGACAGAGCCTCCTCCTTCGAATCTCTCTTATCTAGGGTTTGCTTCAACCTATCGATCTCCTTTCCTTACTCACATCGAACAACATCACTTCTTATGGTCCTAGTGAGCAATTTTGTTGCTACCAAGTTAATCTAAACAATAAAAAAGAAAAGGGATATTAAAAAAGAGAAAAAGAAATGGAAATCGAAGAAGATGTATGGGACTATACCTTGAGCCCTGAGTATATCACGTGGTTTTCCAGAGTCACCGTCGAAACCTCAACCATGTATTCTCTTTCTAGAAGCCTAATGAAATCTTTGAACCACAAGGAGATCTTCTTGGGCCTCCAGAAGATTAACATTCCGAAGGAATTTCTACTTCTACTATCACCCGCCGCTTCGAGGCATGAATCTTCGAGTTCTGAGAAGTAGGGTACCTTGGGGCAGGATATCCAATATGGGTCTACCTTGGACTCAGAAGGACCATGATGCGGAAGCTATGACCCCTTTGAAAAATCTTTGGCAACCTCACTAAAAACTTCATGTAGAAGCGCCACAGCTTCCTCTAGCATTGTTTGCTCTTTGCCGGGTCTTCGCCCCAGGGGAAAATACTGGAAATCATTGTCCTCAAAGAGAATAGTAGGAGGAGAAAAAGTCGAAACAGGGTCATCTGTCTGAGTCTTGTACCAAATCCCAAAGGAGGCAACTAGAGGTAGGATCTGGGAACTATTTTGATCCTCTTTCTCCTTAGTCCCTCTTTTGGAAATATGTTTCTTCTTTATCTTGGGTTTGGGCCAGAGGGACCCTCTTTGGAAAAGTTTATTTTTGGACAAGTTCCTGGGGAATCTCAAGATCCAGGACCTCGATCCAAGTCGATGATCTCTTAGGACCAGCACCTGCAAAAGTAAATTGAGAGTGTCACACCTCCTTTTTCCCCAAAGCTGGGGGATAAGAGAGTTTTTCCAATTAACGTGATAATAATCAAAATGGGGTTATTTATTTAATGTTAGAGTCGCCACTTGGGATAATTTATGGTGTCCCAAGTCACCGATTTATTTTAGAATCCCAAATCGAGGAAAAATGACTATGTTTAAAGTCCGCAAAACCAGAAATCCGGGTAAGGAATTCTATTAACCCGGGAGAAGGTGTGAGGCACTCCCGAGTTTCGTGATTTTAGCACGGTCGCTTAACTATTAATAATTAGCCTAATTATCTAATTAATTATGTGTTTTAAAACCTTTTGTGCATTATTGCTTTTATACCACTTTTAATTATTTATGGAATTATTTTGAAACAAGTTATGATGTCGTACACTTGTCGTTTGGATGCAAATTGCGAACTGCACCACATGAAATGCACCCGCGGTTTACGACATGTTTATTTTCTTACTATTCGAAGTTATGGCCGGTGTCACATGAAATGCACACCGGAATTCGAATTTATGATTTTGTACACATTGCGAATCGTGCCACGTGAAACGCACCCACGATTCACAACATGATAAGTTTTATTATTGTTTGAAATTATAAGGTCGAGTCACGTGAAACGCACACTCGAATGGGTTTTACATATCGTGTCCATGCCACGGGAACCGTACCCATGGCCACGTTAATTTATTAATCACGTCTAAAGCAGACTACAGATGTTTATTCAAATTATGCATTTCCTAAATTTAATATTAAATGTGAAGGAACTTAATCAAACCCATTTATTATTTTTTTTTAAAAAGAAAAATTCTTATTCCAACCAAAAAAAACCATCGTCCCCTATATCTTCCTCTAAATAATTTATACAATCATAAATTACTTCACTTGGTTTGTGAATATTAACAAGAAATAGGCCAAACACAATTTACCCATAAACATCGATATCAATATAATCCTACTGCCAAGAATTAGAAATAAATGAACAAAATATCTCACCAATCACAATGATAACAACAAAATATTTCATGAATTCATTCGAAGACAATAATATCCGAAAGAGGTAAAAATAATCAAATTTTAGAGAAATGAGAAGGAAATTGAACCTTTATTGACAATATTCCTTTGGGAGCGTTTGGGAGAAAGCTCAAATGAAAGACAAATATAGCAAATTGAGACACTCTAACCAATACCCGAAATCAAAATGGACCCCAACCAAGGGCGGTATCACAGACCAAAGCTCATACCACCAATCTAAGACCGCGTCGAAAATCTACACCTCAAACGAACCCGCCTTGACTGGATTTTCACAAGAAATCGAACTCTATCGATGTTTTCATGGTAATTTTGGTGGTTTTTGGTTGAGGAAAATCTGTTTTGGGACATTGTTTATGCTGTTTTTTGTGAATCTTTTGGCTGCATTTTCATGCTTAGTTTTGGGGGCTGATTTCAGGCGATGTTTGATATCGATTTTGCTAGGTTGAAGAAGAAGGAGTTGCTTTCTTTTTTAGGATGAAAGGGCTGTTGGTTCTTAGAGGAAGAAGATCAGATCCGAATGGTCCTCGAGCCACTATTTTGAGTTGAGTTTGGAGTTGAAGTTTAGGTGATGTCCATGGCTGGCTTTAGAGGTGTTTCAATGGTTATATGGCTGTGTTTTTGTGGTGGTGTAGTGCTATTTTCGGCTGATAGGTGGCCGTTCTCTTCAAGGGAGGTGGGTGCTCATCTTTCTCTGCCAAAGAAGAAGATGAAGGCTGCTCGTTCTCTCCTCTCTCTTTTTCAAGCTATTGTGAAACTTTTTCCTCCTTTTAGGTTGCTCCCCCTTTTTCAAGTGTAATCTGCTGATGGTTAAGTAAGAAGAAGACGAGGTGTGGGATTAGGGTTAGGTCTTAAGGTTGGAGATAGATGGGCTTCAGATTTGGGCCTTAAAGTTTGGCTAAAAAATGTCTAAACTTTAGCTAAATACCTTTTAATATAAGGTAAATATACTACATAATGTAAAAATCAATCTATTTAATTAAGCTAAATTATATGTAAAATATGAAACTATTTTTGGTATTTTTAAAATATCATACTAAAAATAAAAATAAGATTAGGTTAAAATCATCGCAAAAATTAAAATAATATGCCGCGCCCCCTTCTTTCCTCACGGAGATTGGGTTCAGGACATTTTGGGACAAACTCCTTTGGAAGGAAGAAGTTAAAGGAAGAGTCGCCACCTAACGATTTTATGGTGCGTTAGGGCACCTGAGTAGTTAACTCATGAACTAGTTTGCATTACCAGATATTGGATAAGGGCTTGAAGTTATCCCAAGGGGAAGGTGTTAGGCACACCTCGGGATCCACAACTGCGGGTCCCGGCCAAATGGTTTTGTGAATTCAAACAATAAGCAAATAACAAGCAAGGCTCACATAAGACGGGATTTCAAACAAGGATAGAAGTTTTATTGGAAGTTTAAAAGAAATTAGAAGTAAACATTTGAGAAAATATCCTAGGTTTAAAGTAATATGGATCACATCAATGCAATACCCGGTAATCACTCCTCGAAGAGGGGCTACACGTGGTATTAGCGCACCGGTCATCATATCCATATTCTACCCTTCCCAACCCGTGAAGGTAATTAAAGCGCATGCTGGTCACATATTCTGTTGCGTGATGTTACCCGTCCCATCTTATCAGTCTTGGAGGAAGTTAGGACTACTATCCTAAAGGGTAGATACTAGGCAGAACCCCTAGGTTTAAAGGACAAATTCTAGGAGACAAATAAAACATTTAGTACTACAAGTATAGGGGACACACAGGAGTAGATATGGCTCTTGAATCCCTCCACAAATTAATACACATAACTAACACGACTCAAACACAAAGAGGTCTTTGCATTTTAGAACCTTAGGCAGGATGTCTAAGTGAGAATATAGTAATGGGGCAGTCTGATTATTGAGTTTCAGAAGAAATCTTTTTACCAGTTCTAGACTATGAATTCCGATCTGTAATTAGCCAAACAATACAAAGAGACAGTTTTCTCAGTTTTAATAAACTTAATGCCTAAGGCTTGCCTAGGCGGGTTTAACAGACTAATGGGAATACAGTGTCCTACAAAATAGGATATCTAAATGCATACAAGGTGTGGAATGATGCAAACCTTCCGATGCTTTTCTAAATGCACAAACGTTTTCAGAAATTAGAATCTATTATTAATTAGGGCGGAGATACTTATTAGCACATCTTTTGACTCGAAGCAAGAAATACAGAAGCGTAGTTAAGTTGTTGAACCTAGCACATGATTTCTAGTGCAAATAGCAGTATGTCCTTAACACATGAGTTTAGCATAGGTAATATGAGCACGCTGAGAATGAATCTGTAGGGTAACATGATCTCTAATGCAAATATTGATGATTAATGTTTTTAACCTAAAATAGGATTTCTAGACATGGTGATCGTGAAGATGCAGAAACAACAACATTGTAACAACCATTTTATAGCTATTTAACTACGAACAGGATTTCTAAGTGAGGCATGAGTATGGTAAAGATGTTGAGATAAACGGGCCTAAATCATGTTTTCTAATGCATGCATGGCAAGTATTCCTAAGCATGGTAACTATTGCACACATATACAAAATAAATCCTATAGCATGGTTTCTACCCATAATTATACTAAGCATGCACGGCCCCGCCCATTTCACTATCCAACCCATAACTGTTTTTGGATTAACTATTACAGACCAGTCTTGCACAAACTCCATAAATAAGGAAATTAAGAAGTTACACTATAGAAGGCCTAACAGTAGGCCCAAGTCCTCAGATCCAACAATGACATATGCCATGACCAGGTGCGTCAGAGTTCCTAAGGATCTCAGAAGACCCCAGGCAGTACTCACACCCAAGTACCCTAGCCAGGAATGAGAAAGTACAGTGTGGAATGCCAGCCTTGTGTGTCAGAGTTCAATGGGTACTCAAATGGTCCCCAAGTCAGTGCTCACATGAAGGGGGATGAACTTAGAGCTAAGAGTAGTGAGATGTGCCTATAGTTTAGAAAAGAATTGAGTTTGAAAAGTAGCTTTTGGAAATAACTGTTTTGAGAAATAGCTTCAGAGAAAAACATGAGAGTTTGTTTTACAAAAACTGGTTTTGCAGATGAAAGAAATAGGACCATCAACAACCCAGAACATACATGGTTTAGGAAGCAAACACAAACAGGGATAGGGGGACGGGGGACAAATAAGTCACAGAGTAGAGGCAGACTTGCACACAAATAGTCCTTAGGCTAGTGTTATATTGTTTAAACAATCACAGCCTAATTATCACAGAATGTTCATGCCAGGAATCTAACAGTATCAAATTGAGGGGTGTTAAACAGAGTCACATATTAGGTCCAGGATTAGGATTTACATAATAACTAAGTATTAGGGGGTGCATGCTCATAGTGTTGGGAGTCAGGCAGATTCATGATGGAAACATATAAGGGAAAGCAATAGATATGTTAGACTAAAGGGAAAGGGGAATCACATAGACAAGCAGACGTGAGAAACATGTTGATTTGGATGCTATAAACTGAAACTAGAAACATACCAGTTTTGAATGAAAGAATGAATGCAGAATGAAGAGCAGTAATGCGAAGGACAACATAGTAGTAGTGCGTAGATGCAATAGAACATGAGAGCAGCAGAGCAATAACACAATAGTCAGCCTTGGCTTGTAGCCGGCTACACATAAACAGTAGCAAGTAACACCAGAAGTAACAGAGCAGAGAGTTGTGGTGTAAGAGAGATAACCTTTTTAACCACAAGTGTTCGTGTGTCTATTGGTTGTTTTTGCTAAAGAGAGTAGGGTGTTTATAATTTTTAAAACGAGTAAAGAAAATAAGGTACGAAATAATTAGTCTAACATAATTATGGAAATAATAATCAACCAGTGTCAATTAAAGGACTCGACTCCCTTTAATTAGGGAGTCAAGTTCAAACGGGCCAATCAGAGTTAAGTCAGAGAAAGGAATCAAATAGAGTGAGCTTACCATAAGGAGGGTAGTAAAAGCATGGAGTGTGTAATAAAGACCAGGTTCATAACACGTAATTAAGGAAAGTGCACACTGACAACATATTCACAAAACAAAGTATGGGTTTAATTCTGAAAATTAGTCGAGGGAATCTCGACTGTATTTGAAATCACAGGGAATCAGGCATAATCAAGGAAAGTATCACACAATCAAGGGAAACAGTTCAAAAAATCAGTACAAAACATATAGAATCATAGGTTCGAAGAAAACATCATAGAGTCGATAGAGGGTATCAGGAACCCTAACCATGAATTAGAGTAAGAAACATAGAGCACATAGAGAGCCTGGAAGAAGTATACAGATTGGCTGAACATAGCAAACAAGATGGATTAAAAAACCTAAAAATTGGGATTTTCCATAAGAAGCTTTGAATCAAAACGTAGTAACAAAGAAAAACATAGAATAACATTAAAGCATAAGTGAAGAAAAAATCGATTTTGAAAGGGGTTTATGAAACCCTAGTTTTAAAAATTGAAAGATTGTTTAAAGATGAAAGTTTTCAGAGAAATAATAGAAAGAAAATTCGGAATACTATAGATCTAAAGTAGATCTAGAATAAATCGAAAGACATAGGGTTAGAGTTTCGTGGAACCCATAGAAGTAAGAAGAACCTCAGAGACGGCACCGGCCTAAGTCGGAAAAGGTTGTAAACTTACTCAAATGGCCGGGGAGGCCGAAAAGTGGCACGGGACCACGGGAGGTGAGTTGGACCACTCCAGGTTCGCCTGAGAGACCCAGAGCATCACTGGACTGGTGCAAAGTGGGTGGGTAACCAAGGGGCGATGAGGAGCCATGGTTTCTGGTGAGAGAACTAGTCGGAGAAGATGACCGGACTCCATGAGAGAGGAGAAGCCAAAGGAGGCTTCTAGAGAGAACTAGAGAGTAACAGAGAGAGATAGAGAGAGAGTGAGTGTTGAGAGAATGAGGGGTCGAAGGGGGGGTAGTGATTAGGTTTAATTATGGTAACAACGATCTGGACCGTTGATCTCATTTGATCAACGGTTCAGATCAAGTGTGGGGTTGGGCCAGGTTATTTGTGGGTTTTGGGCTGGTTTAGAGAGTGGGTTTTGGGTCAGGTGGGGTTGGGTTAAGGCTTGGCTAAAATTTAAATAAAAAATGGGCTACACGTTAAATACCCAATTAAATAAGGTAATTAATTAATAAAATAGCTAATAATTGTGTAAAAAATAAATTGAGACCAAATAAATGAAATTAATGTGATTGACTAAGATATAAAAATTATAAATGATCATTCACTTATTTTAAAATGGTATAAATGCACATTTGTGCTATAATTGCAAAAATTGCTGAAATTAACTAAATGATGTCAATATTGGCTAATTTGTGAAATAATAAAATCCTAAGGGAATTAAATAGGATATAACTAAATTTTGAGTAAGAAAATTATTTGAAATTATATCATTTATGAATAATTATGAAATATAAAGCGTTAAATAAACAGTAAAATAATTTGATAAAAATACGAAAAGTTGTGAGAGAATACCAGTTACTGTAAGGAGTGATTTTGAAAGTATATATACAAGTTTGAAAATAATTTGGAGAAAAAATTGGGTATCAACAGCTTCCCCTCTTTCCCTGGAAAGGATGAAAGAGTTGTCGGGTAAAGATATGATGGCCAATTTTGACCGGAGGGAAATAGTATAAAAGATTTTGGCCGCACCCTGGCTTCTGAGCTGTCTACATATCCCTAGTTGTACAGGAATCAGGCCATATGTAATTCATGAGTCACTGGCGAAGTATACCGGTGAAGTCTCACAAGGACGGACGCTGGGTGCAAGGTAAGGTGAACAAAATGGTGTAAGAGGTAATTAGGAGAACTGGAGCGGTCCGCTCCTGCCTGTCCGTTGTTCTTAGTCAGATTTCCTGCAAATGAATAACAAACATAGAATGTGCGTAATATAAAGATAATGCAGATTCCCATTGGACTATGGATGTTGTCTTTGGACGGTTGAGGATGGCGTCCTTAGACCATGATGTCCTGGGCCATGAATCGCTTGATGCGGGATTCGCAGGCAATGAAATGACGTTCTCGGGCCATGAGAATGGTGCCTCCGAACCATGATGCCTTTGAATAATGATATGCGGAGTGATAAAAAGGGATCCGCGGGCCATTAAATGATGTTCTCGGGCCATGAAGATGGTGCTTATGAATGATGACGCTTTTGGATAGGTGATCACGCTCAACTATGTCTAATAAAAGACTAAGCGGGCGTTGCAAATATAATCTGGGGTATTATGCCTAGAGTCGATCCCACGGGGAATTTACGTATCAAGCAAGCTGTTAGAATACTCAACTGTCACTTGATGTTATTTAAATTACTAACACTAAAGATTAACT
>ML433304.1:0-17419 GCA_005239525.1 Nicotiana knightiana
TTATCTTTGACTCCTAGTTACTTTCAGTTATTATATTATCAGTTCAGTTTCAGCTTTCAGTTAGTTTGTTGCCTTACATACTTAGTACATTATTTCGTACTGACGTCACTTTTCTTGGGACGCTGCATTTTATGCGTGCAGGTTCAGACAGACAGGTAGGTAGACCTCCTCAGTAGGTGTTGCCCGAGTTCAGCTCTATCGGTAAGATCCATGTCCTTCGGAGTTGCCGGGTCTAGAGTTTTATGTACATCTTGTGTATATATATATATATATATATATATATGTTATGGGTAGGTCGGGGCTCTGTTCAATAATAGTAAATCCATCAATAGAGGCTTGTAGACATATCCTGTCAGTTAGCGCAGTATGTTGGGCTTGTAGGACTTGTATGTATATTTTGTGGGTTGTCAGCTGAAGTAGTTATGACGGCCTTGCCAGCCCAGCTTTATGTTGATGTTTAGTCAGCGTTCACAAATTGTCTTGCAATGTGCTCATGACCAAGGTATGCCATTATATGTTCAAAGTCCCTTAGTCGCAAGTTGGTATGCAAGGATATGTGAGGCACCGGGTGCCGGTTTCGCCCCCTCCAGGCTTGGGGCATGACATAAGTGGTATCAGAGCAGTTCTGTCCTAGGGAGTCTACAAGTAATGTCTTTTTTATGGGTGTGTTGTGCACCACACTTATAAGCAGGAGGCTACACGGCATTTAGGATTGTTACTCTTTCTTCTTACTCTAGATCATGTGGTAGAGCTCACCTATAAGAATTCAAACTCATAGCTTCTATTTCATTCGTAACAAGACGATACCTACAATTGGTAAGAGATTGAATGTGGCTATAGAAGAGTTAAGTCAGAGGAACTCGATTTTTCATAATGTTTATGATGAGTAAATGTAAGGTCTTCAGTAGATCATGTGTGTACTAAGACGTGTAAGCCTCTTGATAAGGAGCCTTAAGGCAAGAATACTATTCACCCCTATGGTGAAAGGCAATAAGAGATTCAGAATATAGATACAAGTTTAACAAGTGAAAGAAGCGAGATGAAGAAGGGTACGAGGCGCCCAATTAATGAAGATTATCGGTATTTTCAACTCAGGCAGAAAAATATAAGAATTGTGAGACCTTCAACAGTAACAAAAGTGATAAGAATCAATACGATCTTTATAAGGCTCCTCCTCCGAATGAAATTTAATGGGATCCAGAAAGACCATGTCTTCATCCATAGGATCCAAGATGATTTTTTTGAAAAAAAGAGAATAGATCATCCATTTTTCTACCGCATATCCTAGTTTGACACCAAGCAATGAAAATCTGGTTCCTGGCACATGATTAATTTGTATGGATCTCTCTTCCCTCGAATTAATTTCTAAGCTTGGGAGAGGAAAAGTTCCTTTTTTTTAGGGTACTCCCGGGAACAGATCCAGTGGAGACGGGGTGGGCTTACCCATTCAGTGACTTTGGCACTGGACGTTCCCAAAATGGAGTACGAGAGGAACGGGAAGGACGCACCTCTGGTGTACCAGTTATCGTGCCCACGGTTGGTGAATACAATCAAATACAATCAAACAGAATCCAATTCTGATGCAGGCTGACGACTTTGTGGAGACCTGTGTTTTTGATAAACAGTCGCCCTGGCCTGGTCACTGCGACCCTCTTTGTGAGGAGGCACCCTTCCAATTGAGAATTTTTATTCATCTTACCATTTAATAACTCATAATCAGATCTTAGTAACTAACTATTTGCAACTTGACAATTTAAAACAGACTTTTCAAGTGATTAAATTTAAATATTATTTAATGGATGAAAATGGAAAAATTTTTAATCCCGATCCATGTCGTAACATTATTTTAAATCCATTCAATTTGAATTGGTATTTTCTCCATCACAATTATTGTGAAGAGACATCTAAAATAATTAGTCTTGGACAGTTTATTTGTGAAAATGTATGTATAGCCAAAAACGGACCGCCCCTCAAATCGGGTCAAGTTATACTTGTTCAAGTTGACTCGATAGTGATACGATCAGCTAAGCCTTATTTGGCCACCCCCGGAGCAACTGTTCATGGCCATTATGGGGAAACCCTTTACGAAGGAGATACGTTAGTTACATTTATATATGAAAAATCGAGATCTGGTGATATAACACAAGGTCTTCCAAAAGTAGAGCAGGTGTTAGAAGTGCGTTCGATTGATTCAATATCCATGAATCTAGAAAAGAGGATTGAGNTATAGTGCCAATAAATGGAGAATCAAATATTGTATTGATGATTCACACGGTCCGCACGCTGGTTCATACAATGCGCCACCCACTCCAGATTTGAACTGGTGACACAAGGATTTTCAGTCCTCTGCTCTACCAACTGAGCTATCCCGACTATTCCCAATGTAGTATCCTAATTTTATTAGAGAACTGGGGTCTATGTCAATTACAAGGACAAAAGTATATTAAAAATAGTTTACAAGTCATTTTCTGATGTAATTGAAGGCAAAGAGGACCGACAAGGAATTTCGCTACCTTAGGACCGTTATAGTTACGGCCGCCCCGATCTTGGTACTAGTCCATAACGATCAAAGTCGAAGCATGAGCCTATTAGTGAAGCAAATTCAATGAAGAAACAACTGGTACCATAGAGAAGCGGCCATTTTTTCCCCTTCCTTGAAAGGGTAAGACACAGGTACTTGGTTCGCTCTATTTCTTTATCTCCCCATGAATCGTATGTTTGTAACAATAGAGGCATAATTTTTTCAATTCTAATCGATTAGGCGTATTGTGCCGGTTCTTTTGAGTAATATATCTGGAAATACCTCTTGATACCTTATCAACACTGTTTCGGACACAACTAGTACATTCCAAAATCAACCTCAACTCCATTAACAACTACTTATGAATCCTTTTTCGGTTTACAAGATTAAGTGAATACCTAAAATTGTGGTCATTTTATTTCGATCTTTCCAGACATAACCAAACAAGGGAAAAGATTATTCAAGTGTCTCAGGTCCCAGAAGTGCATGATAAATGCCGCCAAAGCCCAATACTGCAGAAAAAATTAAATGAAGTACTGCACATATTGTGTTTTCTAGCTTATGCTTTTTGGCAGCTATCTGGCATTGGGTGTATTGGGATGTTCCCAATGGTCTGTTCCGGGTTCGTTTAGATCTGATTAAAAATTATGTTTCAGGAAAGATCCGGCATTTGCAATTAGATTCTTTTCTTTCTATTTCTATTTTATTTCATTCCTATTCTCCTTTCTCAGAAAAATGGCCTTTAACCAAAGTAAAAGATTACTTTGTTCTTGATAGTTATAGAAAAAGATTCATTCTTTTCATAAAAAATAGGAGGTAGAACCAATAAAGATTTCTTTTTCGATTCATCCCTGACCTCATTCAAGAATTGTTTTTGATCCAATCCGCAGGAATCAATAGAAATGGAAAATCCGTTAGGGCGTCCTCAAGATGTGTTTTCAGATACCGCTATACAATGAAATGAGTGGACTAGAATCGATAATATTCTAATAGATAGATAGTATGGTAAGGACGGATATCAAGATCCGGCTGGGGTTAGAGTGACCCAAAATGATGGGCGGATTATTTCCGTTAGTCGACATTTCCGAAGGATATTGCAAATATGCTAATAAATCTCCTTGTGAGACACTCAGATGGTGCACTCCAAAATAGTACATCTAATTTTGAGTACTACAAACATAGGAAATGAAATATTAGAAGGGATTAATATTACCTTGATATGGCTCCCGTACCTAGTAGGGAGAGAATGTTAGGCAACCCGAAGAGCCCGTGGATGGAGCAAGGGGAGCTAAAAGTAAAAGAATGTCGTGTCGAAGCTTTCAGAATAAAGTGATTGACAGAAATGTTAGCAAGAAATAATAAGAGAGTTAATGGAGCATTATGGATGACATCAATAGATCAAAATGACAGTGTTATAGAGTCTATGGTCAAGGGAAGGAAAAGACGAGAAGTGAAAGGCCTTGAGACAGCAAAAGATTATAGGGCACAAAGTCATATCCTCATTTCGAGAAATAAGTTCGTGACTCCAACGCGACTACCAGAAGCAAAATTTAGTGTCACGCCCCGAACCTGGGGACGCGTGGCTGGCACCCGGTGCCGCATTGGCCCGAGCGAACCACTCTGTAACTCATTTATTTTCTTTGTGACTATCATGGGCCAACATGGCCGGAACTCGTAATGTCCAACTTGTAAGTGGGCAACACTGTTTCAATAAACTATCATTCATAAAACATGAATACATATGGGCCGTTAAGGCCTCTGACATACTGTACAAAATGAACCTCTGTCTACAAGCCTCTAAGATTATTTGACATCAAATAGGATAGGGTACCGGCTACCCATAAGCTTGTAGCAAAACTCTGACACGATGACTCATAGACTCGACTGCACTCCAAATGAGGTGGAGTCTTACCGATCCTTTGCTGAATGCCAATCTTGTCTACTATAAGGAATCGTCAAACTGATTGTCTATACCTGCGGGCATGAAACGCAACAACCCCAACAAAAGGACGTCAGTACGAATAATATACTGAGTATGTAAGGCAGAACTGAAATGTAATAATAAGTCAACATTAATTAAAGACACATATAATCAACATGTAAGTCTGGATAGCTCTGTATGAAATATTTATAATGTCATGCATATGCGTACAAATGTCATGTCATGCATAGGTATGGGTGTACATAATATCATCAAGCCACTGAAGACATCCCGTCATATCATCTGGGCCACTGTGGACAATATCATCAACATATACCAGCTGATCAGGTGGTGGTACGCATATTAACGCCGTAACCTTTTCCCATATCCATTATACATATACATACATATATACGCGTATATAACACCGTTTAAATCATATTTCAGCCACTGTTGGCAACATCATCATTATATAACAGTTGATCAGGTGGTGGTGCGTATATAACACCGTAACCTTTTTCCATATCCCATATACATGTATTTACATATATACGCGTAGATAACGCCATCTGGTCATGGGTCAATGCACATGTATGAAATACATGAAAAGTAAGTAATAATCTCAATATTCCTTCCGGATAAACTTTTCCAACTGCGTATTATTTTGAGACCCATGAGCAGAAAATAATAATAATTCTCATGGGGAATCAAAAATATAGACACTCCTACTATTTCTATGAATAAAGTAATTTATAGAAACTGCATATTTGCTCGTTTCTTCAGTATAATTTAGACCACACCAAAAGAAAGAAGGAATAACTCTAACATACGTGACCTACGTAGATTGAAAGCGCGTAACCTAATGAAGTTGAGAAGGTTTGCAGGCTCAAATTGAGATGCCGAAAAAAACACTATGTTTTTCTTTTGAAAGATTTTGAGCAGCGACTTGTGCAACATATTCAGCTGTCAAGTACTGAAGATGCATAGGGTCCACGAATGACGGCCCACCCATTTGATTTCCCATTCTGCTGAGATTATGCTCTGAGGTTGCAGCACTCAAATTAGGGATTCGAGAGTCCAATCCAGGTACAGCCATAGCTGATGCAGCAGCATCATTTCCAAATAAAGGTGGCAAATTAAAGTTGCCAAGAGGGCTTGACATTGGACTGAGAGGATGACCACTTAAACCATAATTAGAAAAAGATGAATTTGGACTATCCAAATGTGGATATTGAGAAAGTACGCCACCTCCACTATTCAATCCAGATGTTGGGGATCCTTTGAGGTATGAACTATTGGAGAAAGCAGCTTGGCGGTTAGAACTATATATCTATTTGATACTCCTAACACTATAAGTAAATATTCCATTGTTAGCTAAAGAATATATCCAGCGTTATTGGAGTATTACACGATATGATACAAAAAAATCTGGTCAATATCATGGTGCTCATCATGATATTGTTTGTGCCAAGACACTCATAGCTTGACAAAAACAAACATGTTGTGAGTATTTATTGTGAGAAGATGCCTCTTTTCATCTCCTTGTTTCGAAGTGTTTCTCAACTTTTGTTATTCTACTGCTGGAACTATATGTTCTGCAATCTCAATAAAATGACATAGTTAATAAACATAAAAGAAGCAGATTATTTTATTTATGTTTCTCGGCTTTGCCACCTAATTAAAAGGGACATGAGTCATTTGTATAGATTAGTAGCTTACTGCCACGTGGGGTAGGTGGGCATTAGATAATATTTCGTTTTCCGATAATTAACCAATTACCCGTATAATTAAACATTGTTTTAAATTTATTTAAAATTTTACTTATTTTTAATACATTTTACGTACCTACTATCATGTGTATGGGGTATCTTCTATAACACTAGTACATAAATAGCGAGTATTATGATTCAGACCGTATTTTATCCTAATCAAAATTAATATAGGTACAAATTAGGTTTTGCAATTGCCTATGGGGAATGCACGTGTAGGTTTTTTAACCAAGAAATGTGTGGCCATATAAAATTAACACATACTCTATTATTTTATTAAAATATTCATGTAAAAATACATTTATTTTTTTAACTTTTAATTTTTTTCAATCTCATATAAAGAGTATAAATTTTTGTATGCTTAATTCTTAAAATGGTAAAAAGATAAACTTCTTTTCTTGTGAAGAAAATAATTTCTATCTTTACAATAAAGAAAATCTCATAAACTTTCTCATATTATATATGTGTATAATTTAAAGCATATTCGAAAGTAGTAATATTAATAACTATATAAAATCATACTTTTAAAATATTTTTCTACAATAAATGTTCCACTCAAAATAAATACCATATCAAAATGTATCTAACGGTATCAATGTTGTTAAACTTACGGAGTCTTATAGTCACAAATCCTCTATTATCTCATGAATGGTCTTAATCCCTACTAGCTCATATTGATTATTACGACTAATTCTAGTATTAAATTACGGGATGTAACATCCTTCCCCCCTTTAAACCATTCGTCCTCGAATGTTTAACTCTTAGGGATTTACAAAAATTTTCTCTAGGATATCCCCTGTAAACTATACTAAAACCCAACCTCTATCTGAAGTCTTCACTATTCACAATCTCTTGTACTTGAATATCTCGTATCTTCTTCACCTTCACCTTACTTACTTTTCAATCTCGCATCGCATTTTCTATTTCTTTCATAACCTTCCTTCCACATAGGCGAAAATTATGCCTTAAAGCTCTACTGTGATACCTGCACCTCTAGTGCATACAAAATCTGGCGAAAGCTTCATACTGATTTCTTATGACTCAGCTCTATGGCACGATCTGGAAATAAAAGAAGGGTAACATTTCCTAAATGCCCTATAAACTCTCAATTATAAATGTGGTGCGTAACACATCCACAAGTGAGACTCTACTAGGCACGGCTTTGTAGACTCCCTAGGACACAACTCGCTCTGATACCACTTTGTCACGCCTCGAACCTAAGAAGGCGTGGCTGGCACCCGGTGCCGCATTGGCCCGAGCGAACCACTCTGTAACTCATTTATTTTCTTTATGACTATCATGGGCCAACATGGCCAGAACTCGTAATGTACAACTTGTAAGTGGGAAACACTATGTCAATAAACTATCGTTCATAAAACATGAATACATATGGGCCGTTAAGGCCTCTGACATACTGTACAAAATGAACCTCTGTCTATAAGCCTCTAAGATTATTTGACATCAAATGGGATAGGGTACCGGCCTACCCATAAGTCTGTAGCAAAACTCTGACACAATGACTCATAGACTCGGCTGCACTCCGAATGAGGTGGAGTCTTACCGATCCTTCGCTGAATGCCAATCTCGTCTACTATGAGGAATCGTCAAACTGATTGTCTATACCTGCGGGCATGAAACGTAGCATCCCCAACAAAAGAACGTCAGTACGAATAATTTACTGCGTATGTAAGGCAGAACTGAAACGTAATAATAAGTCAACATTAATTAAAGACACATATAATCAACATGTAAGTCTGGATAGCTCTGTATGAAATATTTATAATGTCATGCATATGCATACAAATGTCATGCCATGCATAGGTATGGGTGTACATAATATCATCAAGCCATTGAGGGCATCCCATCATATCATCTCGGTCACTGTGGGCAATATCATCAACATATACCAGCTGATCAGGTGGTGGTGCGTATATAATGCCGTAACATTTTCCCATATCCCATATATATATATATATGGGATATGGGAAAATGTTACGGCAATATCATCAACATATACCAGCTGATCAGGTGGTGGTGCGTATATAATGCCGTAACATTTTCCCATATCCCATATACATATACATACATATACATATACACACATATATATATATTTTCCCATATCCCATATATATATATATATATATATATATATATATATATATACACATACATACATATATATACGCGTATATAACACCGTTTGAATCATATTTCAGCCACTGTGGGCGACATCATCATCATATACCGGTTGAACAGGTGGTGCTGCGTATATAACATCGTAACGTTTTCCCATATCCCATATACATATATTTACATATATACGCGTATATAACGCCATCTGGTCATGGGTCAATGCACATGTATGAAATGCATGAAAAGTACATAATAATCCCAATATTCCTTTCGGATAAATTTTTCCAACTGCATATTATTATGAGACCCATGAACAGAAAAGAATAATAATTCTCATGGAGAATCAAGAATATAGACACCCCTACTATTTCTATGAATAGAGTAATTTATATAAACTGTGTATTTGCTCGTTTCTTCAGTATAATTTGGACCATGCCAAAAGAAAGAAGGGATAGCCTTAACATACCTGAGCTACATAGATTCAAAGAGCGTAACTTAATGAAGTTGAGAAGGTATCGTATGAGTGCTACTGAAATAAAAGAGAATGCCACTGGGAAGACAGTCAGAATATCAAGTTCAGAAGCAACCCTACAAGCACATGAGCGTAAACTACGGATAATTATAGGCGAGGAAGGACATCAAAAATTCTGTTGAGTATTCGGTGTAATAAGCTTGTAGCTTTACAAGAGTCAGATGATCCTCCCTAAGTACTACAATGAAAGACTAGCTGAGAAAATAAGGAAGAAGGCTTCAACCTAAGCATAATAACTTGAAGAAGAAATGGTCTTATAACAATAGTCTCATAACAGCATTATATGTACTCCATGTCACGACCCCAAATTCCCTCCGTTGGGTATCGTGATGGCACCTAGTCTTAGGGACTAGGTAAGCCTAGCACTTACTGAATAAAAACAATAAATAAAGGAAAACTAACAGTCTTGATATAGAATCTCAACAGAATGTACAAACTTTCCCAAAACCGGTAGTACAAGTCATAAGCTCTACGAATCTTCTACAACTTCTAAGTACAACTGTTTGGAAATAGATACAATGGTGTATGAATAATAAATACAAAGAAGGCGACTCCGATGCCTGCGAACGTAACATCAGATTACCTTGAGTCTCCTCGGTAACCATCCACATAGCTACTACAATATGTACCTGGATCTGCACACAAAAATATGCAGAAGTGTAGTATGAGCATACCACAGCGGTGCCCATTAAGTATCAAGACTAACCTCGGTGGAGTAGTGACGAGGACTAGTCAAGACACCACTGGTCTACAAGATAAATAACATGAATGTAGAAATGGCCGTTACCTCTATCTAAGACTTCACGGAATAATTTACAACAATACCAATATAATGCGGAAGGCAATTACATAAATCAATCACGAAACAGCACAAAATTACCCAGAAATATGGACAACAAACAAGCAAACCGAAAGGAAACATAATACAATAGAGAACACCAATAACTCAACTCTACATCGGTTTGTTCACATCGCTCGTTAGCCACTAGAATCCATATACTGGTGGAAATCTTTAAACAACAGTTCATATGAAAAACTTTTGTAAATAAAAATCATTTTAGTACGGAAGAGTTTCCCTTTAAAAATATATTTTCTCCAAAAGTAGATATAAGTATATTTAATAGAGAGAATTACGTAAAACATAGGTTCTTTCAAAATACGAAACTTCTCAAAGATGATTTCCCAATAAATGACTTCCAAATCTCATTTTAGGCAAGACTAGTACTTTTCAAATATAATAGTCATTCAAGTATAATCATTTCAAACCATTGTTTATTTAATAACACTTTTCAATAAAATCCCTTGATCAAAATCTCCTCAAGATTTATCCACTGGAACTCAGTCCGTAACTCAGAAATTACCATGCCGTACAGGAGAAATATCAAATCTTGCCAATAAATGCGGTAAGAGATCAGTAGGAATATCCAAATTTAGAACAACGAAATAAAATGCAAAGCCAAGTGCACGACATCACCTTTCGTGCTTTTACTCGCATCCTCACCAAAACAAGTGCACGACATCACCATTTGTGCTTTACTCTCATTCTCACCAAAACAAGTGCACGGCATCACCCTTCGTGCTTTACTCTCATTCTCACCAAAACAAGTGCACGGTATCACCCTTCGTGCTTTTACTCTCATAACATGGCACGACATTATCCGTCGTGCTTTAATATCATAACACGGCACGGCATTATCCTTCATGCTTGAATATCATAACATGGCACGACATCACCCTTCGTGCTTTATTACTCTCATCCTCACAATACACAGCATCACCCTTCGTGCTTTACACTCTTCCTCACCCAAAAATATAGAGAACAATAGTTTGGCAAGGAAAAACCAACAATATGACCCATAAATCACCACATCCCGGCAAGGGAGTCAACAATACAAACAATATCATTAACAACATAACCACTAATAAAAACCATAACATCCTGGCAAGGGAAACAACTATAACCAATATCACCTAAACAGTTAACTTCACGGAATAACAGTCAGCCTAAACAAAAGGCCCAATAATAGGCAACATCAAGGAAATACCAATAACATAAATGTCTAACAATTAGACCTAAGTGGAACTTAAGGGAATAGTCATATAAATCACAATGTAAGACTCAGGGGGATGCTTGAATCCAACGAATAGATGTTCCAACTACGGCTAGTCAACTATAAGGCTAGATGACACTAATTATAGTCAATTAGGCAAGCTAGGAAGAAAATATAGCATGATGATAAGAGAAGTAGAATATTCAGTTAAGTCAAGTAAAATCAAATAGCCAACGAAGAATTCAAAAACAAGTAATTCTAATTTAAACAGGAAGGAATAAAATTAACAACCGAGGGTTCAAGTGTAACAATTACAAATCATACACAAGTAATATAAGAATCTACGAATCCTAAAAGGGAAATCTAATTGCAAATAAGTACGAGTACACACTCGTCACCTCGCATACTCGGATTACAATCAACAAGGAAAACTCAATCTTAAGGGGTAGTTCCCCCACACAAGGTTAGGCAAGATACTTACCTCAAAGACGACAACCCCGGTACTCAAAATTAGACTTCTCGGGCAGGAAGGCCTCCGGACGGCTCAAAATCAACTAAAACAACTTCAAAATACATATAAAACGTATAAGGAATTATTCCGAATAATAAAGTTTCAATCTTTACAAAATTATAAAAATCGACCCAAAAGTCGACCCCCGGACCCGCACCTCGGAACCTGACAAATTTTACAAATTTTGATATGAGTTCACCCATACTAAATTTATCCAATTCCGATAACATTTGGTCTTTCAAATCATAAATTTACATCTTGGAAGTTTTCTTTCAAAACCCACAATCCCCTCAACCCAAAACACAAATTAAATGATAAAAAAAAGAAATAATTCATGAAATATACTAAATTATAGTAGAAGAACACTTACCCATTTGATTTGTGTGAAAAACCCTCAATAAATCGCCCAAAACCGAGTTCTAGAAGTCAAAATATGTTTAAAATGGTGAAACCCCCGATTTTGCAAACTTATATTCTGCAGGTGTTTAGGGAATTGCGATCCCGAGGATCGAAGCACGATCACGTAGAAGGAAAATGAAGCTGGCTTAAAATGCTCTACGCGATCGCGGAATAGCTTATCCGATCGCGTATAAGGAGTAAGTTAGCTTCTGCGATCGCAGACCAACTATTGCGATCACGTAGAAGAAGAAATGGCCACTGCCAAATAACACTGTGCGATCACGAACGTGTGTATGCGATCGCATAGAGTGAAGTCTACAAGCTGTGCGATCGCGAAGTAAACAGTGCGATCGCGACTAAGGAAACTGAGCTGGTCCATTTTACACTATGCGGTCGCAAATTTATCTATGCAATCACATAGAAGGGGACACTAGATAGCAGAAACATCAGAGGAAAATGAGAGAAAATGGACCCGAACCCTATCCGAAACACACCCGAGCCCTCGGGGCTCAAAACCAAATATACACACAATCATAAAAACATTCTATGGACTTATTCGAGTAATCAAATCACTAAAATAACATCATAAGCATCGAATTAAACCTCAAGATCAATGAAGTTTCTCAAAACTTCTTTAAACATCAATTTTTGCATTTAAGGTCCGAATCACGTCAAACTAAGTCCGTTTCTTACCAAATTTCACAGATAGCACATATAAGGCATATCGAACCTGTACCGGGCTACGGAACCATGATACAGGACCGATATCATAGGTTTCACCTCAAATTTCATTTTCAAAAACCTTTATATTTTTCAGAAAACAATTTTTTTTTAAAAACTCATTTCTCGGACTTGGGACCTCGGAATTCGATTCCGAGCATACGCCCAACTCCCATATTTTCCTACGGACCCTCCGGGACCGTCAAATCACGGGTCCGGGTCCGTTTACCAAAAACATTGACCGAAGTCAATTTTATTCAAATTTCTAACACAAAAATTATCATTTTTATCAGTTTTTCACATAAAGGCTTCCCGGCTACACGTCCGGGATGTGCACGCAAATCAAGGTAAGATAGAAGGAGGTTTCACGACCTCAGAACATAGAATTAGCTAGAAATATACGGGATGACCTTTTGGGTCATCACACTCCATAAGAAAATGGAACCTATCGTGGCTAATGAACGGGAAGTGAAACCAAAAGTAACGGTCGAAATCATATGAGTTGCACAAAAAAAAATTCCGACATGCGTGGGAACTAAGATAAGCTAAGTATGCACGCAACAAGGGGCAGAAAGACTAGGAAAAGTAATCATACAGCCGTAGAAAACTCTGGTATAAGTTAAAAAGAAAGAGTTGAGCCCAGGGCATAGACAAAGGATTGAATTATTAGAATATTGTATCATGGATATTCCATAGTGCCCATGAAAGGCTAAAGTAATAACTAATACCAGGAGCCGCAGGTCGGAAGATAACTTAAGCCTATATGAAGGCTGATCAGAAGGAAGAGGAAACTAAAAGAGTTTAATCAACTAAGTAAATCAGGAGTCTGATTATTGAACCCAAAAATTGTAGGAATCGTGATTGAAAACATAACATAATCACTCTTAATATTAGAGGTACAAGAGAGATAGTACAACAACCATGTTCCATAACGGCTCTACGATAAAGCCAGTTAGAAGAGTACCAGCCTCATAAGAAGTCAGTATGAAACTCCCACCGAATTGTGTATGCACCAGAGGTTCGAGTATTATAATAGAACTTCAAGTTATGGATGTGAATTATACTTATGTGGAAGGAAGGTCTTGAGAGAGATAGAAGGCGTGATGCGATATTTTAAGGTAAATAAGGTAAAGATGAACAACGTACGAGATACTCAGGTTCAGAAGGTTATGAATCATCCATCCTTCAGACAGAGGGATAGAAACGTTGGGATTCAGTATCCAGGAATAATAGCAGTGTCATTAGTGGCATACCTTCCAACCTATGGTTTCTAGGTATTGAGAGATCTAGTCAAGAGAGCAAAGAAGAATTGGAGACGATGTGATGTCTCACTTGATGTTCCAGAATAACATAAGGAAATCAATGGTACAAGCAAGTTGAAGGAAGGTTGCAAGTAGTATAAATAAATATGTGTAGGTCTCAAGCTAAAGTATGGTAGAGCGATAAGGTTTTAGGACGACATGAGTAAGGATAAGAAAAGGCAAGAGAGAAGGTGATGAAAATTAATAAGTCCTCGGGATTAAGTCCGTGAAAACAAGAGAACCGATGGTTTCTCTAAGTTATAGATAGCTCAGTATAGCCTGAATGAAATCAAAGGAGTATAATACTAGTAGCGTTCAGAAGAGATGGAATGTTGCCCGGGTAGCAGAATGAAGGTGGAATTAGGGTAAATAAAGGATGATGTTTAGGCCTTCGATTGGGTAATGATTTGAAGAAGAAAAAAAAAGGGGATTTCATGAATTGTACATGATTAAAATACCCACGTAATGTGAATCACATTGGGATGCTATGAAATAGGGTTATGGAAGTACAGTATCACCCCCAGGTGGATCAGTCTAATCGTTTCAAATGTTCCCCAATGAGACGGGATCCCTAGCGGCAGTATTACATAAGAGGTCAAGTTATCAAGATGTAGATTATACATCAACATTAAGGTGAACCAACAACAGATGGATAAAATTTCAACAGTATGAGATGAAGTTAGGGCATCATTCTTAAGATGAACATTTTGAAGAGGCGTTAAAGGACTTAGATTTATACATATAAGATAAGAAACGAGAATAACCTAGAGTTTGGTGGTAGACCTCAGTAACGATAAATCGAAGTAAGAGTTATGGTATAATATGACCTACCAAGATCCAGTAAAGTCATGCAGATAGATAATCGGGTCTATGAAACAAGATATAGCAATATTTGTAAGTTCAACAAAGCACAGAACTACAATATACCTATAGATGTCCAGAGGGATATCTTGTCAAGCTCTGTATATGTTTACAAAGTGAGGCATAGAGATTAGCTAAAAACTGGAGAACAAAAAAGAAAGTAGAGTTACATAGGCGCAATTACAATGTTAGAGTCGTACTGGATGCATGATAGAAGGTAGCAACAGTTACGAGATTGGAAGGTTTCCGACTACAAGTCGTGGTGTCAGAAAGAGGCCTAAAAGGGGGGAATTCCCTGGCCTTTGGTATTCATTCAAAGAATAGTTTCCTAGATGGAAAGAGGAGTACTAAAGTATTCACAAAAGCTATGGGTTATGAGAATGATAAGTGCATCTGTCAACATTCGAGGACGAATGTTCCAAGGGAGGGGGGGATGATGTTATACCCCATATTTTCGTACATGAAAGTACGTGATAAGTAAATTGATGAAATCTCGGAAATGAGATGTTACATCCCTCATTTTTGTATGTTAAAGTTTCTTCGTAAATTAATTGACGTAAGCTCGGGAATGAGATTATTTTGGGATTATAAGTATTATGCTATTTCAAACAAGGGATAAGTAAATTCGTGAAGGTGAGAGGGTAAGCAAATCGAAAAAAATGAGTTTCCTTGAAAGTTATTATTTTGAGATAAAATACAATCCGAGCTATAATACCCTGTATTTATGGACAAGTGTCGTCCTAGGTACCACATGACCATGATAGTAAAGTGTATAAGGTGTGTTAAAAGTGAGTAGTATTTTAAGTAATTTGAGATAATTCTTAACTATGTGGGTAATTGGTTAATTATTGGATTACTGGAGAATTAATAAGTTGATTAAGGAGTTGGTGGATGATTAATTAGGGTCTTTGGATAAAGACTAAGGAACCTAACGTGGCAGCAAACCTTGTCCAAATTAATGACTCATAATTCTTATGATAAGGTGTCACATTTAGTGGCTTAGTCATTACAAAGTGTGGGTCCCACATCCGCTTATATAAAAGGCCTTTCAAATTACAAATTGAGATGTTTATATCTAGATGCAAGTAATGGATGGACCTCAAACAGATGGACCTCAAATTTAAGAAATCTCTTATCTTATTAAAAGTAGGATGCTAAGTAAAGAATGGAGCTCAACATTTCGTATGAAACTGCAGCAGCGTGAAATCGCGACTCTAGGTATTCTCAAGAGAATCAGCTCAGGTATGTTAAGCCTAAACCTTTCCTTCATTTTAGCATGATCCAGTAACTACATGTGTTTGATAACGAGACATAAAGAGAAGTTCATACTCTTTATATATATATATATATATATATATATATATATATATATATTTTCACCACTGTCGAGCTATAATCGATGGGCAGGCTCCTATGGGTAACCAACTACATGTGTTTGATAACGAGACATAAAGAGAAGTTCATACACCCAAATTTATGTACATTATCCTAGTATCATAAGTTACAGTATTTCCTTATCGCGACTTCATATTCAATTGAGTTTTGTCTTCTTTCAACCAAGAGAGTAGAGAGTCTATATATATATTCCAATATTTTCACCACCGTCGAGCTATAATCAAGGGGCATGCTCCTATTGGGCAACCTCTGATCAAATGGTAAGTTATATACCGAGCCTACTGTGACTGAGCACATATGAGCGAGCCCAGAATGGAAGAGATACATAGCCTAGTATGGTCGAGCACCTATGAGCGAGCCTACTACGGTAGAGCAGTTATATATATATACCGATCCTTATAGGGTCGGACATTTATTTTACTTACTATACTGAGAGAGTTGAGTCAGTATCAGCAGGTAAGCATATCTTCAGATTATCTTTGACTCCCAGTTACTTTCAGTTATTATATTATCAGTTCAGTTTCAGCTTTCAGTTATTCTGTTGCCTTACATACTCAGTACATTATTTGTACTGACGTCCCTTTTCTGGGACGCTGCATTTCATGCATGCAGGTTCAGACACACAGACGGGGAGACCTCCTCAGTAGGTGTTGCCCGTGTTCAGCTCTATCGGTAATATCTACGTCCTTCGGAGTTGTCGGGTCTAGAGTTTTATTTACATCTTGTGTGTATATATATATGTTATGGGTAGGTCGGGACTCTGTTCCGATCACAGTACATCCATCAGTAGATGCTTGTAGACATATCCTGTCAGTTAGCACAGTATGTTGGGCTTATAGGCCTTGTATGTATATTTTATGGTTGTCAGCTGAAGTAGTTATGACAGCCTTGCCGGTCCAACTTTATGTTGATGTTTAGTCAGCATTCGCAAATTGTCTTGCAATGTGTCCCATGGCCAAGGTATGACNTCCCACATCCGCTTATATAAAAGGCCTTTCAAATTACAAATTGAGATGTTTATATCTAGATGCAAGTAATGGATGGACCTCAAACAGATGGACCTCAAATTTAAGAAATCTCTTATCTTATTAAAAGTAGGATGCTAAGTAAAGAATGGAGCTCAACATTTCGTATGAAACTGCAGCAGCGTGAAATCGCGACTCTAGGTATTCTCAAGAGAATCAGCTCAGGTATGTTAAGCCTAAACCTTTCCTTCATTTTAGCATGATCCAGTAACTACATGTGTTTGATAACGAGACATAAAGAGAAGTTCATACTCTTTATATATATATATATAAAGAG
>ML433304.1:18808-81811 GCA_005239525.1 Nicotiana knightiana
TATATATATATATATATATATATATATATATATATATTTTCACCACTGTCGAGCTATAATCGATGGGCAGGCTCCTATGGGTAACCAACTACATGTGTTTGATAACGAGACATAAAGAGAAGTTCATACACCCAAATTTATGTACATTATCCTAGTATCATAAGTTACAGTATTTCCTTATCGCGACTTCATATTCAATTGAGTTTTGTCTTCTTTCAACCAAGAGAGTAGAGAGTCTATATATATATTCCAATATTTTCACCACCGTCGAGCTATAATCAAGGGGCATGCTCCTATTGGGCAACCTCTGATCAAATGGTAAGTTATATACCGAGCCTACTGTGACTGAGCACATATGAGCGAGCCCAGAATGGAAGAGATACATAGCCTAGTATGGTCGAGCACCTATGAGCGAGCCTACTACGGTAGAGCAGTTATATATATATACCGATCCTTATAGGGTCGGACATTTATTTTACTTACTATACTGAGAGAGTTGAGTCAGTATCAGCAGGTAAGCATATCTTCAGATTATCTTTGACTCCCAGTTACTTTCAGTTATTATATTATCAGTTCAGTTTCAGCTTTCAGTTATTCTGTTGCCTTACATACTCAGTACATTATTTGTACTGACGTCCCTTTTCTGGGACGCTGCATTTCATGCATGCAGGTTCAGACACACAGACGGGGAGACCTCCTCAGTAGGTGTTGCCCGTGTTCAGCTCTATCGGTAATATCTACGTCCTTCGGAGTTGTCGGGTCTAGAGTTTTATTTACATCTTGTGTGTATATATATATGTTATGGGTAGGTCGGGACTCTGTTCCGATCACAGTACATCCATCAGTAGATGCTTGTAGACATATCCTGTCAGTTAGCACAGTATGTTGGGCTTATAGGCCTTGTATGTATATTTTATGGTTGTCAGCTGAAGTAGTTATGACAGCCTTGCCGGTCCAACTTTATGTTGATGTTTAGTCAGCATTCGCAAATTGTCTTGCAATGTGTCCCATGGCCAAGGTATGACATTATATGTTCAAAGTCTCTTAGTCACAAGTTGGTACGCAAGGATATGTGAGGCACCGGGTGCCCGTTTCGCCCCCTCCAGGCTCGGGGCGTGACGTTCAGTATGTTTGTCCTTATGACAAAACTGTTGAATGCCCATGTGTCCTGCATTTAACAATATCCATAAGCAAGAATTTTTAGCTTTCACGTTAAATTAAAGCTTGACTTTAGAATTCAACGTGAAACAAATTTATTATATATCTTTCATGCAAAGTTTTTGAAGATCTATCAGTGAAAAGTTCATGTTTCATCCGTCAAACAACTTCACGCAAGTGTGATTAAAATATATGGGTTGATGATGAATTCATAAAGATCAATCAGTTTCAAAAACTAATTTGAATTCTGAAGATGAATTGTAATACTTACAATGTATTTTGTAATTTTGAATTTGGAATTTGAATCTGGTTCAACTTTCTAGTTTCGTGATTATGGCAGATGCGAGAGGATATTTGAGGAGGGACAGAGTGATGAAGGAGAACCGTAAAGTGATTTATGTGTGATGCATCTTTTATATGTTTTATCAGGGGTATTAGGGTCATATTAGTACAGATGTTTTGTCAACCGGGTACCAAATTAATAATTTTTAAAAATAGGGTACAGGTTAAAATGTGGTACAAATATAGGGTATGGCTGTAAATAGCCCAATTCCATGGTGTTCTCTTCTTAAAATTGGGCTAAGTGCACAAATAGCCAGTTTTGGGATCGCTGTTTAAGTCGTCCCCTAAGTTCATTAAAATTTGAGACGCCCGAATTAACCCAAATAGCCGCCCACCTAATCTTTTAAACTAAAAATAGACGATGGATGTATAATATACGTATAATTCGTGTATAACAAATGTATAATTGTGTATAAATAAAGTATAACCTATGTATACTGGCTATAAAAAATAAACAATGAATCTAACCGGCTATTATTGTAACAATCCCAACCTTATTTCACATGAGCTCAAATTTAAAACTAAGATTAAAAAATTGTCAGTATTAGGAAAATACTTTAGTTCAATATTTGCAAATTCAAATTTCGCCATCAGTATTTGCAAACATTTAAGTTCAATATTTGTTTGCAAATACAAATTTCATCATCAGCATTTGATATTTGATAAAATATTTAAAAATTGTTCAAAGAGTATTATTTCAAATTTCTGAATAATTTTCACTTACAAATTCAATCAAAGTTTATGTCGAAGTATAACTTTCATAAAATTTTAACCTTTAATTTCAAATATATATCTTTTCAACTTTAACCAAATATTATTGAAAAACGCCTAATAAATATTTGTTAAATTGCTCTCATAGAAAACTGGATGATATTAACTCTGAAAATGACAAAATTATATTGTGGGGGACGCATAACTAAGAATTCTTTGGGACATACTTTATATGTAGTGTTCACATCAACTTGTCTATCAAAATTAAAAGTTGATACACTAGTTTCTCTCATTTATAATATAGTGCACGAGGTTGACTCTTCTCATACTCAAGCCCTAAAAAAATGGCATTTTGCTCCTCATACTTTTTTGGAAAAAATATTCGAGTATACCTTTTGTGCTAATAAAGGTTCATGTTCGAAAATTTTTAATTCATATATTATTTGAAATTGTTTAATTTTATTTTTCGTTTCACTTTGATTTATTTATACTTTTGCCGTTACCAATCATCTCATGCTTGCACTTGGAGCTCCAGTGTGAAACGAGTAGATTACATATATCCATACTCTTCAAGAAAAAAAAAATTCAAATTTAGTGCTTTAGTTTTGGATAATGGTTCATAGGGTGGGAAAAATGATTAAAAGAATATAGTTAACCATTTATATTATCCACTAAAAAATAAGTTGGATAATGAACTTTTTAAAAACGGATCAAATAAGGATAAGAACCATATTATCCATTTAGAAAATGGATAACCAATGAGTAACCAATGGATAACCAATTAGTCTAACTTTTACATTTGTAAAGCCTCAAATTGGGGGTTCCTCAAGTTAGAAAGACTAAGAATTCTCCTAAAAGTGATCATATGCAAGAAGTCGTGGATAATATGGTTACCCATATTATCCGTCGATTAACCCGTTTTTTATCCGTATTAAATATGGATCTGATCGAATAATTTCCGTTTTTTCATTACCGTTTTCGATCCGAACCATATCCGACTTGCCCCGCCCGTTTGCCACTCCTAATAGTTCACAATTTCCCTCAGTTGGAGCTCCGTTAGGGGCAAGGCTGGAGCTAGAACTCCGATCACGAGCTCGACGAAGCATGATAACTTCGTGTCAAAACTTCAATTATATATATATATATATATATATGAATAATTTATCATAATCTAGTACATTATTTTAAAAGAAATTTAGAATCAATAAACTTAAATTTCTAGCTCTGCTCTGATAAGGAGTCAAGGGCAAATATGATGCTATAAGCGTAGATAATATTAGACTATAACAAATACCAAAGTTCTCAATTTCAAATATTGCAGGAGCAAATCTGACCATTTTCTCTTTTATTTTGAATCTTTTAGCATAGCAAAGAGGCTAATAAGACAAAGAGAGAAACAAAATAAGTTTTCTGATTTCCCACCACCCAATCTTGAAGTAAAATTGCGAGGTGACAAAGCATTTTCTTTCACCCAATTTATTGATGTTTTGTCCTTTTAAGAGTTTGATCACGTGTTCCATTTCAGGACTAAGTGAACTCAGAGACCGATTTAAAATTTAAATTTTATGAATTTAGTTTGAAAGATTTTTATTATTGAATTTATTGTAATATTAAAATTATGAATTCAGTTAAATTCGAAATCAGAAAGCTACATCCGTCCCGAGTGAACTTATTATTCAATGAAAAAAAGAATATACCATTCAAGTTTTCTTTTGGGGGGGGAGGGGGGGGGAGGTGTTTTATAAAATTTTTAATGATTTAACCTCGAGTAAAATTTACATAAATTCTCTTTTAACATTTGATTTAGAAAAACATCATCTTTTAAATATGAGTGGGCGTTCGGGCAGTTTAAATTGGATATAAGAATTTTAGTTTGGATTTTTGATTTTCGGATTGAAGAAATGACAACCCAAATCCATTCTAAATAAGTTCGGATTGGATCAAATTTTCTAAGTTCGATTTCGGATTAATCAGTTTACATATTATGAATTTTCGATTTTGAGCGTATAAGTTGAGATGCTTCTACTTCTTATAAAAATGAATATCCAAATGAAGTACTCGTGTTAAATTGCCGGAAAAGTTCCTCATTCTTGCCACAATCATTCAAATAAAGTATTCAAGTAGTGAAATTATTATTTTAAAAAATACAACATAGACATTAATACGGCCGATAAGAAGTAGCAATAGTAAAATCATGTCCAAATAGAAAGTATTCTGGCAGTAAAATAGTAATTAATATTGAATATATGAGATAATATCTAATGGATACTATTGACTTACGAATAATGGACTAAATATAAAATATAAAAATTATGAATTTTCGGATATCCAATAATCTGAAGTACCAAATCCAATATCCAAAATTTTTAAAAGTTAACTCCAAAATTCAATCCATAATCCGAAAAATCCAAACCAGAAATCCAAAAAATTCGGATTTCGGTTTAGATTTCGAATTTTCCCAAACCATGCACACCCCTTGTATACGGTAGAAATAAGGGCTGCCCGATTTCACTATTTGATCGAGATTAGGACACTGCGTCGAAGAGTTGAGGCACTGAGTTCGAGATCGAAGTTTCTTTCGAGATCGAAGTCGTTATCAATCGAAGCTGTCACGACCCCAAAATGCCCAGTCGTGATGGCGCCTATCGTGAAATCAGGCAAGCAACGCACTTCATTTAATTTAAAGTTTCTTTTAGAAAGATCACTATATTTGCAGCAAAAGTCTCAATTATAAAATATTTAAAAGTTGAAAATTATTAAGACACAAATAAAATAAATCCCAGCACAGGTGTCACCGAGTCATGAGCTATTACTACTACAAATGTCGAAATACAAAAGTGGACAACACTGTCTGAAATAATAAAGTACAGGAAGATAAAGAAGGAGAAAACGAGGTGGCGATCGCCAGCTGCTACCTCGAAGACTCCAAATGAAACTCTATCAGCAGATCAGCAACCACTACTGGGTCCCGATGTACCTGAATCTGCACACAAGGTGCAGGGGGTAACGTGAGTACACCAACTCAGTAAGTAACAAGCCCAAACTGTGGGCTGTGAAGTAGTGACGGACCAAACCTCCACGTTCACAACAGAATCCTTTAAGCAACAATGTAGACATGCTTGCAGTATAATAAAGGCAATTCAAGTAATATGATAAATGCAACTTCGACAATTTAGGATATTTATAACATAATTTCTAGTACATGCCAATGCGTCAACTGTATAAAATGCACAATGTGCTCCCACTCTCAGATATGAATCCACTCAGTATTGTATATGGCTCGCATGGCCCAGGGAAGATCCATCCCAGAATATATACACACATAAGACAGAAGTCACTCAGTACTGAGGAAGGCCGATCCAGCCCTATGTAGAAGATCCATCTCCAGATAATGAAACATCTCATAACCCTTCAGTACTGTATATGGCTCGACAGCCCAGGGAAGATCCATCCCAGAATATATACACACATAAGACAGAAGTCACTCAGTACTGAGGAAGGCCGATCCAGCCCTATGTAGAAGATCCATCTCCAGATAATGAAACATCTCATAACCCTTCAGTACTGTATATGGCTCGACAGCCCAGGGAAGATCCATCCCAGAATATATACACACATAAGACAGAAGTCACTCA
Organism: Nicotiana knightiana; assembly: GCA_005239525.1. Taxonomy (NCBI): domain Eukaryota; kingdom Viridiplantae; phylum Streptophyta; class Magnoliopsida; order Solanales; family Solanaceae; genus Nicotiana; species Nicotiana knightiana. The sequence continues at coordinate 24,655 of ML433304.1, forward strand.
GTACTGAGGAAGGCCGATCCAGCCCTATGTAGAAGATCCATCTCCAGATAATGAAACATCTCATAACCCTTCAGTACTGTATATGGCTCGACAGCCCAGGGAAGATCCATCCCAGAATATGTATACACCTCACTGACATCAATCGCTTATTACCGGAAAAAAAAATAGGCCAATCCAGCCTCATGGAGATCCATCTCCGAACATAAACACTTCGGACAAGATCCATGCACAGGGAAGATCATCCCTCAAATATCACTGCGCTCACTGGGGGTGTGTTACAGACTCCGGAGGGGCTCCTATAGCCCAAGCGCTATCATAAGCCAGATCCAGGCATAATCAATATAACATGCTGCGGTGTGCAGCCCGATCCCACAACTGTCACTTAATATCAGGCTCTCGGCCTCACTCAGTCATCACTGTCCAGTCTCGCTCACATGGGCTCACAATGCATGAACTAGCCCGAATCAATGATATAACATGTAAAACAATAATTACCGAGACTCAGACATGATATGATATGCAATGAGAGGACTGAGTATATAATATCAATGAAACACATGAGATAACAACAATAAATGACCACTCGGGTTTCAGCAATATCATCGTGAAGCCTTAACATAATGTCTTGTATGATTTCTAGCATGGTTTGCATTAAGACGACCACTCAGGTCTCAACAGGATTGGCGTAAATCCTTAACATAATATCTATCATGATTTCCAATACGTTTACTTTAATCACATTAATAGAAGCGCAAATATCAGCAAGAAAGAACTACTAAACGGTGCCATGGAATAAACCAGGTCACAAGTCTCATGGTGCACGCTTGCACGCCAGTCACTTGGCATCTGCGTCACCCAACTCTAATCACATAACAAGTAGTTCGGGGTTTCGAACCCTCACAACCAAGTTTGGAAGCGTTACTTACCTCAATCAAGCCAAAACTCTACTCCGCAATGCCCTTAACGCTCAACTCGGCCACAAATCACCCCGAATATAACCAAAATCAGTATTAAATCATTAATATATGCCAAATGAGCGAAGCCCACATCAAAATTATCAAATTACATCACAAATCCCGAATTTGATCAAACCCGGCCCCTGGGACCACGTCTCGGAATTCGATAAAAATTACAAAATTGGAATCCTTATTCACTCACGAGTCTATACATACCAAAAACATCAAAATTGGACCCCAAATGGCCCCTCAAAACCCCAATAGAATGTCTCAAATTTTTCTTCCAATTTTCTCCCCAAATTCCCAAATTAAATGATAAAATTCAAGACATAATCATGGAATTAAACCAAATTTGAGTGAAGAAAGCTTACCCCAATCACTCTACTGAAAATCCCCTCCAAATTCGCCTTCTCCCGAGCTCTCTAATGAATTTTGGTGTTATGAGCTAAAACCCTCGTTTTGGAACTTAAATATTCTGCCCAGGTCTTTTCTTCAGTGCGATCGCGTCAATTCCCACGCGATCACGAAGCACAAATGACACATCCCCTAATTAACCTTATGTGATCGCCAACTATCAAACGCGATCACAATTCAATGCAACACAGCCCCACGCGATCGCATACTCCTTCACGCGTTCGCATAGCACAACTGCCTCGGCCTTCACTCGCCCCCTAACTTCTACGCGAACGCGAACCTCACCACGCGTTCGCGAAGCACAAAGGCCACTCTCTCACGCGATCACGACCTACCTTACGCGATCGCATAGAACAACTCATTGCCCCTCCCAGCTAAGACTGCGCGATCGCGAACTTACCCACGCGATCGCATATAAGAACACCATAGCAGAACACCAGCAAAAACTCTGCCAACCTTCAAAACCAAGAATTGGTTCGTTAACCACCCGAAACAATTCGTTTACCACCCGAAACACACTCGAGGCCCTCGGGACTTCAACCAAATGTGCCAACAAATCCCATAATCTCATTAAAACTTAGTCGAGCCTTCGAACCACTCAAAACAACACTGAAACACCAAATCTACGTCGGATTCAAGCCTAAGAACTTAGAAACTTCTAAATTCTACAAACAACATTGAAACCTATCAAATCACCTTCGAATGACCTGAAATTTTGCACACACATCCCAAATGATAATGCGGACCTGTTCCAACTTCCGGAATTCCATTCCGACCCGATAGCTAATTTTCCACTGTCGGCCGGAAATCACCAAAAATCCAGTTTCGCCAATTCAAGACGAATTCTACTCCGGGCCTCCGAACATACTCCTAAGTCCCAAATCACCTAACGAAGCTATCCGACCCATCAAAACCACATTCCGAGATCATTTACCAATAGGTCCACTTCCTATTGACTTTTTCAACTATTCACCCAACTTAAGAGACTAAGTGTCTCATTTCCCACCACAACCGCTCCGAACCCGGTCCAACCAACCTAACACAACATTATAGAGCTGAACAACACATAACAAGACAAAAAATAGGGGAAACAAGGCTAAACTCTCGGAACGACCGGCCGGGTCGTTACAGAAGCCGGTGGAGATAGACTTCGAGTAACATCGGGGATAGCTTAGTAACATAAAGAGCGAGATATCCGTGACTGGTCGAGGATCGTGGCGTGAATCTCGGAACAGATCAAATCAGAAGAGGTTAATTAACTGTTTATACTATTCCGTTCTGTAATATAAGTATACCATAATTCGGATTCCTCTACTATATAAAGAGGAATTCCAGTTATTTGTAATCATTATTATCCATTGAGTAAACACTATGCAATTCTTTCTTCCTAGATCACTTTTCTCAGGCCAAGACCATAGGAATCAAAAAAACCACTTCTCATTCAGGAGCGGGAAAGGAAAGATGAATTAAGCGGTCTTACTGTTCATCGAGATTACTTTATCTTTATTGTTCTTATATTATTATCACCTCGAGAGTACTCTAATTAGAGGTCGAGGTTCAGCTCGCACACTGGTTTGTTTATTTTACAATTCAATTCTGCCATTTACCTTATCATTTATCAATTGATATTGGGTGAAATCACATACCCTTAAAACCGCAATATAAGTTTAATTGTTATCCAAATTTTAAGGTAAAAATAACTTGGCGCCCACTGTGGGGATAAGGATAATAGTGATTATTCATTACTGATTCCAATAACACACACTACTTTATGCTTGTTCTTGTCAAATATCTTTTTTCAGCATAAAATATGTCAAACTCACAAACAACACCCACATATGGTAATAGTGGCCTCAAATTTCATGGGGAAAAAGACAAATTTGTTGTTCCAGGGTTCGAGGTACCACCAGTTGATCCTGAGGGAGCACCGATCGGCAATACAGTCAACGTCAGTTTGCATATCACTCTAAATGCGAATCTGGGTGCAGACCCCAAAGGGAGTGTACAGAGAGAAGGTCGATCTGGCGGTAGAGGTACACATGGCGGAGGAGATAGAGGAGTCATCCTTCAAATGATATTCGAGATGCTACATGCTCAACAAGTCACTATGCACATCTATAAAATCAACATCGAGCGCCGAGTGGGGTCGAGCTGGAAATTGCCCGCCGGACTGAGCTAGTACCAGAAAGGTCGAATACTAATGAATCGGGGACTGACCCCACAATAATAAAAATGCCTGAGGAGCTTACCAAACGAATCGAATCGGGAGAGAAGAAAATTAGGCAAATGATAAGAAAGTGGAAACATATAACTCCTCGGTTGATCAGATACCAGGGGCACCTCCAATTTTGAAAGGAATGAATTCAAAGAAATTTCTACAAAAGTCGTTCTCTCCAAGTGCGGCTCCGAAGCCTATTCCTAAGAAATTTCATTGCCAGAAATCCCAAAGTACAATGGGACCACCGATCCGAACGAGCATGTCACCTCCTATATATACGCCATCAAAGGTAACGATTTGGAAGATGATGAGATCGAATATGTTCTATTAAAGAAGTTCAGAGAAACTTTGTCAAAGGGGGCAATGATTTGTTACCATAATCTACCGCCAAATTTCATTGACTCATTCGCCATGCTCGCGGATTCTTTCGTAAAGGCACATGCTGGGGCCATAAAGGTCGCGACAAGGAAATAATACCTTTTCAAAATAAAACAGAAGGATAATGAAATGCTTAGGGAGTTCGTGTCTCGGTTCCAAATTGAACACATGGAGTTTCCACTAGTCACAGATGATTGGGTTGTTCAAGCCTTCACTTAGGGGTTGAATGAACGCAGTTTGATAGCATCACATCAACTGAAGAAAAATTTGATCGAATATCCGGCGGTGACCTGGGCCAATGTACATAATCGATACCAATCGAAGATTAGAGTCGAAGATGACCAATTAGGAACTCCTTCCGGATTCATTTATCCGAATAGGTCTGAAGCCTGAAATCATAGAGATATCAATAGGGAACCTCAGTCTAACAAAGACCGATATCAACCATACGTCACAGATCGCAGGAACGGTGGTCCTGATATCAATTGATATCTATATTTATGAATAAAGTTCAAGTTAAGCGTGTTTTAATGGATCTAGGTAGCTCGGAAAATATCATCCGATCAAGGGTCGTGGAGAAGCTCGGCCTATAATACCAAATCGTGCCCGCAGTTCGGGTCCTGAACGACTTCAACATGGCCAGCGAAACAACTAAATGAGAGATCATTTTACCGGTGAATGTGGCTGGAACTATTCAAGAAACCAAGTTCCATGTAATCGAGGGAGACATGAGGTACAACGCCCTACTCGGAAGGCCCTGGATTCACAATATGAGGGTAGTTCCTTCGACTCTCCACCAAATGATGAAATTCCCGACACCATACGAGGTGAAAACAATATATGAGGAGCAGGAGGACAAATAGCAACCACAACCACCAGCCTCGACTAAATCAGAGATTCCGACACCACCAAATCAACCAAAGAGGTGGAACATGTTATATTGATCGAGTACCTGCCCGAACGAAAGGTATACCTGTGTATGGGGTTAACCCCCAAACTCAGAAAGAAACTCATTAAATTTCTTATTGATAACATAAATTGTTTTGCTTGGTCCCACTTAGACATGACATGGATCCCATCAGAGATAACAACACATCGATTGAGTCTAGACCCAAAGTTCAGTCTAGTGAAATAAAAGAGAAGGCCCTTGTTCGAGGTAAAAAATGCTTTCATCAAAGACGAGGTAACTCAACTTCTCAAAATAGGGTCCATTTGGGAACTAAAGTATCCCGAATGGTTAGCTAATGTATTAATAGCCCCTAAAAAAGGGAACAAACTTAGGATGTGTGTAGATTATAAATATTTAAACAAGGCATACCCCAAAGACTCTTTTCCTCTACCTTAAATCGATCACATGATCGATACCACAGCCGGCCACAAGACCCTTAGTTTTCTCGACGCGTACTCCGGGTACAATCAAATTCAAATAAACCCGGAGGATCAGGAAAAGACTTCCTTCATCACTAAGCATGGCACATATTGATATAGCGTAATGCCTTTTGGGTTAAAAAACGCTGGTGCTACCTACTAACGCCTAGAAAAATTAATGTTCGAAGAATAAATAGGTAAGTCAATGGAAGTACATATTGATGATATGCTAGTTAAATCCCTGCGCACAGAGGACCATTTGACACATTTGGATGAAATATTCAAGATACTGAGAAAATACAACATGAAGCTCAACCCCGAGAAACGTGTTTTCGGGGTCAGTTCGGGCAAGTTCCTCGGTTTTATGGAGTCAAATCGGTGGATCGAGATCAATCCCGATAAAATCAAGGGTATCGAAGACATCACAGTCGTGGACAACATAAAAGTCGTACAAAGGCTGACAGGGCGTATATCCGCCTTAGGTCGATTCATCTCGAGATCATCTGATCAGAGCCATAGGTTCTTCTCACTACTCAAAAAGAAGAACAATTTCGCCTGGACCACGGAGTGCCAGCAGGCGCTAGAAGAATTACAATAATACCTCTAGAGTCCACCATTGCTTCATACTCCAAAGGCATATGAAAATCTCTACTTATATTTAGCGGTCTTGGAAGTCACGGTAAGTGGTGTCCTAGTCCGAGAAGAGCAAGTTACGCAATTTCCCATTTATTATGTTAGTCGAACCTTAGGCGAGACCGAAACCCGTACCCGCACTTAGAAAAATTGGCACTTGCCCTAATAAGTGTCTCTAGGAAATTAAAACCATATTTTAAATGTCAACCAATATGTGTGATAACCACTTACCCTCTTCATAATGTTTTACATAAGCCCGAGTTATCGGGCTGATTGGCCAAATGGGCCATCAAACTTAGTGGGTATGATATCGAGTATCTACCCCAAACATCAATCATGTCTCAAAGTTTAGTAGACTTTATGGCCGAATTCAAGCCAACCCTCGTACCTGAAATCAAAAAAGAACTTTTGATAAAGTCGGGTACATCATCTAGGGTGTAGATCCTTTTTACAGATGGTGCTTCGAATGTGAAAGGGTCCGGTCTAGGCATCATTCTGAAGCCATCCACGGGCAATACAATTAGGTAATCTATCAAAACTGCTAAATTGACTAACAATGAGGCTGAGTACAAGTCCATAATTGCAGGTCTCGAACTGGCTAAAAGCTTGGGAGAAGAAGTCATCGAGGCCAAATGTGACTCTTTACTGGTGGTAAATCAAGTCAACAGAACCTTCGAGTTTCGAGAGGATCGAATGCAAAGGTATTTGGATAAATTGCAAGTAACATTACATCATTTTAAAGAATGGACTTTGCAGCATGTACCTCGAGAACAAAACAGTGAGGCAGATGCCCTTGTGAATCTGGGATCATCAGTCAAAGACAATGAACTCATCTCGGGGACTGTCGTACAACTCTCCAAGTCAGTGATCGAAGAAGGCCATGCCGAAATAAAATCCATGAGCCTAACCTGGGATTAGAGGAATAAATATATCGAATATTTGAAAAATGGAAGGCTTCCATCGGACCCTAAGAAATCAAGGACTCTACGAACAAAAGTTGCTCAATTCACATTGGTTGAAGATGGAATATTATACATGAGGATGTTCAATGGACCATTGGCAGTATGTTTGGGACCAGGGAACACCGATTATGTCCTACGAGAAGTTCACGAGGGTACTTGCAAGAATCACTCCGGTGCCGAATCACTAGTTCACAAGGTCATCAGAGCAGGATACTATTGGGCCAATATGGAGAACGACACTAAAGAATTCGTTTGAAAATGCGATAAGTGCCAAAGGTATGCACCGACGATCCACCAACCCTGATAACAACTTCCTTCAGTCTTATCCCCATGGACATTCATGAAAGAGGGAATGGACATTGTCGGCCCTTTGCCATCGGCCCCATGTAAAGCAAAATTCATTTTGTTTCTGACTGACTATTTCTCTAAGTGGGTTGAAGCACATGCCTTTGAAAAAGTCAGGAAAAAAGAATTCATAGAATTCATCTGGGATCACTTCATATGCCGATTCGGGATACCTTCCGAAATCGTATGCGACAATGGAAAACAATTCGTCGGTAGAAAAATAACGAAGTTTCTCGAAGATCGCAAAATAAAAGGAATCCTATTGACACCTATCATCCTAGTCGGAACAGACAGGCCGAATCGACAAATAAGACCATCATTCAGAATCTAAAGAAAAGGTTGAACGACGCCAAGGGACAATGGAGAGAAATTTTACCCGAAGTCTTATGGGCATATCGAACAACGTCAAAATCCATGTCGGGGGCAACACTGTTTTCCTTAGTATATGGTGCCAAAGCCTTGACCCTAGTCAAAGTTAGAGAACCCAACGGCAGGTTTTGATACAAAACGGAAGAGTCAAATCACGAGGCTATGAATACTAGACTCGAACTACTAGATGAAAAATGGGAAGCCTCCCTCATTCGAATGGCCGCACAAAAACAACGCATCGAAAGATATTATAATCGAAGGACAAACCTTCGCTAATTTGGAATCGGGGACTTAGTTCTAAGGAAAGTCACCCTCAATACTTAATACCCAAACGAAGGAAAACACGGCCCAAATTGGGAAGGACCGTACCAGGTCCTCGACATCGTCAGAAAGGGGTCCTACAAGCTTGATACGATGAACGACGAGCAACTACCAAATAATTGGAACATATCTCTCCTCAAACGATAGTGAGGTATGAACTTCTCCTTTTTCATTTACGTTTTACTCTTACTTAATTTCAGGTGTTCGAGTAAAGGCATCGAAGTTCTCTCCAGGCAGGAAGATATTAGATCATAAAGCACGCGTTGCACTCTTTTTCCCTTCAACCGATTTTTATCCCAAATGAGTTTTTCCGGCAAGGTTTTTAACGAGGCAACCGTCGTTCATGTTAACTTAGAGTATCCGAGTCTTCTTTACTATCAACCTCGAATACTGGGGGGGGGGCATCATCCTCGTACGTTATGTTTCAAGGAAAATACTTCATGGGGTTTCGATAGGAAATTATTTTTTAAAGAGCCAAACGGTCGAATGAACCATGTCCGTGTATATTACTCGAACCCTAGTGGTAAAACATGTACGCATGTATGCATTATTAAAAGAAGTAATTTTCCTTACCAGATGTCTCATGCCTTAATGAAATTTCTACTTTACAAATTCCATACTTATGATTTCTTGTAAAAACTGGTTCGAGGACCAAGTACAACTACACTTGGAAGGATCAACCCATACTCGGGGAGTGCCGTCAAAAAATTAGCATGTTTGAACAGTCAAATATCGAGACCATAAGACCTCAAAGAGGCAACCCTTGATTTTATAGGCCAAGACCACCTACTCGGGGACTAACACTTTGAAAAAGTTCAAAGTGTTATTGGGAAAATAAGCCCAAGAGGCATACCCAAAGGCTACGACCAAACTAACGCGGCTCGGAGACGTCTGAATTCCGCAATAAAATCAGGCCTTCGAATTCTTTTGAAAATTGGTTAAAAAAGGCTACCCTCGGCAAAATAATCAAAGGGCTTCGATAATATCAGCCCTCGAAAAACCTTAAGAGGTATCGAACTGTTTAAATACAAATTTGTGCTAAGACATAAAAGGCAAAGGGTTTCGATCAGTATTAAACTCTCAAAAAACCCAATGGGTAAAAAATTCATGCAAGGCATAACGAAATTCCTTTATGTAAGAATCTCTAAGCCGAAAAGGGGACAAACCATTCTTCTGAGACCATATCGGCTCGATTCAAAGAGCTTAAGGGCCATTACATTTTTGAGTTCGAGAACTCATTCTTACTCAATTCAAACCTAAGGGTTTTACTACTTCGAGTTCGAATAAGAACTCACTCGACTATAGTTCTAGAATTCATTCTCATTCAATTCAAACCTAAGGGTTCTATTACTTCTAGTTCGAGCAAGAACTCACTCGACCACAGGGCACAAAGTATATTAAAATTTTACAAGGCACAAAGCAGATTTGAAATTATCACAAGGCAAAAATTTGAGATGAAATTCAACATGAAACATTCTTATATATATCAACAGAGGTGTTTACAAAGGACCGATCGGGTCCTACACAAAAAGAAAAGAAAACAAAAGTACAAGTGCCCTATATATGTTCGGTGGTGACTCCTTCCTCGGGGGAAGCTTCCTCCTCGGGGCCCCCATCATTATCGGACCCGCTCTTGCTGCCTTCATCCTCATCGTCGTCATCGGAAGAGGCCAATAGCCTGGCATCGGCTTCATGCACCTTTGCCTGAGCTATCTCCTTAGAAAGGTCGAAACCTCGGGCATGAATCTCCTCAAGGGTCTCTCTCCGAGATTGGCATTTTGCTAGCTCAACAGTCCATTGTGCTCGATCGGTATCCTCCCTCAGTTGTGCTTGAGTAGCCTCGGCATCAGCCAGATATATGGCTACCGACTTATCAGCCTAGGCCTTTGCTTTTTCGGCCTCAGCTTGGGCTTTAGCAAGTTCAACCTCGAGCTCCTCAATCCTCTTGGCCTTGAACGAGTACTTCTCCCTAGTACTTCGAAGTTGGACTTCAGGCAGTCTCTTTCTCCGCAGCAAGGCGGTCCATGCCTTCCTTCCATTTGTGGTAGTCAGCTTTCGCTTGATCGACCTCCTCCCGGAATAGCTCGATCTTCTTGATCTTTTGCTATGGCTGTGACATCGAAACATTATCTTCCACCCTTGTATCTAGCCCGTATATTTTCAAAAGAATTGATACCTGCTCGTTCAGCTCGGTTTCCTCCTTATGGGCCCTGTCCAAATCAGCTCGGAGGTCCCTAATCTCCTCATCCTTCTGCCCACGGAGGAGCTTGAGAGCATTCCTCTCCTCCGAAAGCCGTTGGAGATAGGCTTCACATTAGTTTAATTTGGCCGGGGACTTAGTATAAGCCTGCATAGAAAAAGAAGGAGTTAGACAGAGAAAAGGAAAAATGAAAGCTACATCAACAAATTTCATACTTATCGACTCAAAAGACGTTGGGCCTCTTCAAAGAGGTTTGATGTATTATTGGGATCGGAGGCATCATCAACCCCAGTAAAGCAATCTGGAAAAGGATCCTCCTCATCGGGGACTCCGCCTATTTCAAGAGTCCTTATGTCTCGAGCATCCCTTATGGCCTCTTCGGGAAAGTCCTATAGAGATGACGAGTGATCTGCTATCACTGCCCCAAGCGAGTCACTCGGGGCGCTCTGTTCCGATCTAGGGATCTCAAGACCAGACTCCTCTGATATGATCGTCGTTTGGGGTGAGACAATCTCGACCTCAGCTAATTCGAGGACCTTGCCCGAATTTCTTCAACACGAGGCAGGATCTCGAAAACCTCCGTCGATTTGGAAGACTTGGCGGTCTCGGCAGTCTTGCTCACTCGAGTCACCAGCGCCGAGTAACCGCGCTCGTTTTCTTCTTCTTCTTCTTCTTCTTCTTATTCTTCTTCTTATTCTTCTTCCCTTAGCCTTTAGACTGACTCCAAAGTCATAGGGATTACATTCCCCTTTGGTTTTCGAGCTGTTGTCTTTTTGGGTTTAGGTTCCTCGGATGTTAATACCCTCTTCCTCTTATTATCTTTCCTCAGTTTTGGAGCCGGGGCCATAGCATCTTCCTCGCTACTTAGAGGCCTCAAGGATGCATCTTTGTTCAGGCTTGCACAAGAAAGGACTAATTAAGTGAAATAAGTGTAACCAATGCCCTCGGAAATAAGAAGAGGAAACTTACCATGGTTCTTTGCTTCCCATCGGCCTCATGCCAAGTTGCGCCAACAACGCTCAGCATAGGGAGAAGTTGAAGCCAGATTTTGAACCCAGTCCTCAAGGTCAGAGACTTCTCGAGGCATCCAAGCAACTGCTGCACGATGAAGGAAGATGTTAAACGAAGCAGAAAATGGAAACATGGAAATTAACAAGTAGAATGCTACTTAAGCTTCGGGTTCCATTACTCGGGAAATGGCATTTTCTCCTTCGGTATAATGTCATAAGTCCTCACCCGAACGAACCGACCCATCCACCCTTGGTCCTTGTCCTTGTCGATACTCGAGAACAATGCCTTGGTCGCTCGACGTTGCAGTTTTATCAACGCTAGAAATATTCGAGGGCTATATAACCTGATGAGGTGATCGAGGGTAAATGTCATCCCTTCAGCTTTGTTGGTGAAGAATCGGAGCATGAGCACAATCCAAAAATAAGGGTGTATTTGGCCTGGAGTCACCTGATATTGACGGCAGAAGTGAATGATGACCGGATCGAGAGGGCCCAACGTGAAAGGATAAGTGTAAACACTTGGATACCCTTTCACATGGGTAGTAATGCTTTCTTCAGGAGAAGGGATCTCTACAACTTTGTCTCCCAGTTGCAATCCCTTTTGATAATCTCGAGATATCCCACAGTTATCGAGCAGATATACCTCGATACGTGCTCACATTGGCCAGGGATCGATGGAGGATTCTCGGTTTTAAAGTCATATTTAAGAACACATGGGCCGGGAACATACTCCCCAAGGAGCGGTTATGCCGGCGTTTTATCATCGACCGACCGTGAAGAAGAAGAGGAAGATTTTTCCTTTTATGGAACAGTTTTGGATGTTTTCGTCATTATATAGGTTGAAGAAAGAGGAAGGTAGAAAGTTTTGGTGGTTCGAAACTAGCGGAGATGACCTAAGGAGTAATGAAAGAGAAGAGATAAAGAGAGATGAAAGTTTAAAAGAGCAGAAGAAGATGGAAGTAAAGTGTGATTCAACGAGACGAAGCACTATCTATGGATTTACGGTGACGATTCGACGGCACTAGTGGCCGACAACCAACTGACGCTCTTTAATGATTTGGGAGACTCAACCCACGGGACATTTCGGTCACTTCTATCGCTTATGTCATGATGATGACGTCATTGTCTATCGAGGTCACGAAAAAATTGAAGGCTAAATTCATTTCTTATCATTATATTTCAAGAAACGAGGGGGCTATCTGTATACGATAGAAATCGGAGCTGCCTGATTTCACTATTTATTCGATAACAGGACATTGCATCGAAGAGCTGAGGCACTGAGTTTGAGATCAAAGTCTTTATCAATCGAAGCTAGGTGAGATAGACTTCGAGTAACATCGGGGATAGCTTAGTAACAGAAAGAGCGAGATAACCGTGACTGGTCGAGGATCGTGGCATGAATCTCGAAACAGATCAAATCAGAAGCGGTTAATTAGTTGTTTATACGATTCCCTTCTGTAATTAAAAGTATACCATAATTAGGATTCCTCTACTATATAAAGAGGAATTCTAGTCATTTGTAATCATTATTATCCATTGAGAAAACTCTATACAATTCTTTCTTCCTAGCTTACTGTTCATCAGAATTACTTTATCTTTATTGTTATTATACTATTATCACCTCGAGAGTACTCTAATTCGAGGTCGAGGTTCAGCTCACGCACTGGTTTGATTATTTTACAGTTCAATTCTGTCATTTACATTCTCATTTATCAATTGGTATTTGGTGAAATCACATATCCTTAAAACTGCAATATAAGTTTAATTATTATCCAAATTTTAGGATAAACACCCCTGCTTTTAAATTCGAAGTCAACAACCATGTAAATTCAAATAATCGTTGTCGAAATTTTTTTGCAAGTCAAAAATGACCTAAACAATCATCGGTTTTACCAAGTTTTTTTCTCTTCGAAAGATGGAAAAGCACACCCAAAATGACCTAAACATGATGTTTTGAAATTTAAAAAAAAGTTAAACGAATAGAAAGGACATGAAATTCTAGTTTTATACAATAATATAGTAATGTGTATTTTTCATTGTTGAAAAATGTGTTATGATTAGATATAATTGGGGGATAAATCATAATAAAGGAATTTAGAGCATTTTGGAAAGCCACCTTGGAAATGGATTAGAATGTAACTGGTGTAATTATACAATTTAGCATGTTTGTTTGGCCAAGTAATTACTTGGTCAACATGTAATTAGGTGTAATTGGAGGGGTGTAATTACACTCTCCAATTTTTAAGGGGGAAATCAAAATTGGGGGTAATTACAATGTGTTATTACAAGGTTGCTTTTTTTAGTTTCTTTCCCTTTTGTTTTTATTTAAATTTATTTTCTTTATAACTTTTTATTTCTATTATTTTAATTTTTTAATTTTATTTTTACTTTTAATTTCTTTTGAATTTTTAAAATATATTTTTCTTTGTACATTATTTATCTTTTATTTCTCTACCATTACTTCTTGTGGTTCCACATAATTTCTTATATTTTATTTTTTATTTATTTTATTGTTCTATTTTTTGAAATTACACCTAATATTAAAAATAATGAGCATTAACAAACTTAATATATAATGAATAATGCATTACAAGTGAAATTTCGTTATTGAATGTGATTATAAACTTATCATATTTCTTAATATTAAGTTGTAGTGGAACTTACTATTATTATGTTGGAATTTGACACATGTTAAACTATTTTTTTTTTAATTTTAAAATTGTGTTATATTCATGGTTTCAATTTACTTGTTTTAGTAGTATTGCCTCACATTGCATGTTGTTCATTTTTTAGTTAGAATTGCTAGATTAGTTTTGTCAAACATTTGAATAATGTTATGACATTATATTTATAAATATTAATTTATTTTATCAATCATGAATTCCGTGACGTTCTTACAAAAAAAAAAAATTTGAGTTTTTGTAAGTATCTAAACTGAATATTATTAATTTAGTGTGTGTGATATATATATATATATATATATAATTTCTACAATATTAGTGTATACGGTAGGAATCGGGGCTGCTCAATTTCATTATTTAATCGAGACTAGGACGTTGCATCGAAGAGCTAAGACACTGAGTTCGAGATCGAAGTCTCTTTCAAGACCGAGGTTGATATCGATCGAAGCCAGGGGAAATAGACTTCGAGTAACATCGCGGACGACTTAGTAACAGAAAGAGCGAGATATCCGTGACTGGTCGAGGATCGTGGCGTAAATCTCGGAGCATATCAAATCAGAAGCGGTTAATTAGCTATTTATATGATTCCCTTCCGTAATTAGAAGTATGCCATAATTAGGATTACTCTACTATATAAAGAGGAGTTTCAGTCATTTGTAAAGATTATTATTCACTGAGAAGAAGCTATACAACTCTTTCTTGCTTTCTATCTTAATTGTTCTCATATTGTTGTTACCTCGAGACTACCTTAAATCGAGGTTGAAGTTCTGTTTGAACACTTGTTTGATTTATTTCTCGTTTATTTATATCATTTACTTTCTTATTTATCAATTGGTATTGGGTGAAATCACATATCCTTAAAACCACAATATAAGTTTAATTGTTATCCAAATTTTAGGGTAAACAATTTGGCACCCACCGTGGGGCTAAAGATAATAGTGATTATTTAATACTGATTCTGATAACACACACTACTTTACGCTTGTTCTTGTCAAATATTTTTGTTTTCAGGATAAAATATGTCAAACTTACAAACAACACCCACACATGGTGATAATGGCTTCGGATTTCACAGGGAAAATGATAATTTAGTTGCTCCAGGGGTTGAGGTACCATCAGATGATCTCGAGGGAGCACTGATTGGAAGTATAGTCGACGTCAGTTCGCGTATCGCTCTAAATGCGAATCTGGGCGCAGACCCTGAAGGGAGTATACGCAGGAAGGCCGATTTGGTGGTCGAGGTACACGGGGCGGAGGAGATGGAGGAGTCAGTCTACAAGTGATACGAGGTACTACGGGCTCAACAAGTCATTATTGCGCAGCTACAGAATCAGCATCGAACGCCGAGTGAGGTCGAACCAGAAATTGCCCTTCCAGACCGAGCTAGTACCAGAAAGGTAGAATACTAATGAATCGGGGTATGACTCTGCAATAATTAAGATGCTCGAGGATATCACCAAATGAATCAAATCGGGAGAGAAGAAAATTGAAGCAGATGATAAGAAAGCGGAAACGTACAACTCCCGGGTTGATCAGATACCGGGGGCACCTCCAATTTTGAAAGGAATGGATTCACAGAAATTCGTACAGAAGCCGTTCCCTCCAAGTACGGCTCCGAAGCCTATTCCCAAGAAATTTTGTATGGCAGAAACCCCAAAGTACAATGGGACCACTGATCCCAACGAGCATGTCACCTCATGTACATGCGCCATCAAAGGTAATGATTTGAAAGATGATGAGATCGAATCTATTCGATTAAAGAAGTTCGGAGAGACTCTGTCGAAGGGGGGAAATGATTTGGTACCATAATCTACCGCCAAATTCCATTGACTAATTCGCCATGCTCGCGGATTCTTTCGTAAAGGCACATGCCGGGGCCATAAAGGTTGCGACAAGGAAATGGGACCTTTTCAAAGTAAAATAGAAGGATAATGAAATGCTTAGGGAATTTGTGTCTCGGTTCCAAATGGAACGCATGGAGTTGCCACCAGTCACAGATGATTGGGATGTTCAAGCCTTCACTCAGGGGTTGAATGAACGAAGTTCGATAGTATCACGTCAACTGAAGCAAAACTTGATCGAGTATCTGGCGGTGAATTGGGCCGATGTACATAATCGGTACCAATCGAAGATCAGAGTCAGAGATGACCAATTAGGAACTCCTTCAAGTTCCATATATCTGAAAAGGTCCATGATGCGAGACTAAATTGCATAGTTTAACATGTGATATACCTTACATTTTATGCGCTTTAATGATAAAATTACACTTGTTATGTGCTTAATGGAGTTTATTTCATGTGTAGGTGAANTCGACTCTGGGCATAATACCCCAGGATTATTTTTGCAACGCCCGCTTAGTCTTCTACAAGACATAGTTGAGCGTGATCAGTCCACATCCAGAAATCAGAGAGATATCAATAAGGAACCTCGGTCGAACAAAGACCAATATCAACAATACATCATAGAGCGCAGGAATGGCGGTCTCGGACGCAATTCCACCCGAAACGATCGAAGAAGTGATCGAGAACAGAAATCTCGGGGACTTATGAGCAAAAGTGGTTTTGATAAGCATGTCGATCCCACAGAGGCACCTCCATTATCAGAGTATAACTTTAATATCGACGCATCAGGTAATGTATCGGCAATTGGAAGAATCAAAGATACTAGATGGCCTAGGCCGATACAAACTAATCCTTCCCAAAGAAATCCAAATCTGATGTGTAAGTATCATGACACGCATGGCCACAAAATCAAGGATTGTAGGCAACTGAGAGAGAAGGTAGACCGTCTATTCAACGAGGGTCACCTTCGGGAGTTCTTAAGTGATCGTGCCAAAACCTGTTTCAGAGAAAGGGATACTAACAGGAAAAATGAACAAGAAGAGACGCATCATGTGATTCATATGATCATCGGTGGGGTTGATATTCCACAATGGCCAGTGTTCAAATGCACTGAAGTATCAATTACTAGGGAAGAACAGACCCGAGATTATGTGCCAGAAGGCACCGTATCATTCAACGATGAGGAAGCAGAAGGAATTTCTCAACCCCATAACAACGCTTTGGTAGTTTCTATCTTTATGAATAAAGTTCAAGTTAACTGTGTTTTAGTGGATATAGGTAGCTCGGAAAATATCATCCGATCGAGGGTCGTGGAGAAGCTCAGCTTACAAGATCAAATCATGCTCGCAGCTTGGGTCCTGAATGGTTTCAACATGGCCTGCGAAACAACTAAATGAGAAATCATTTTACTGGTGAACGTGGCTGGAACTATTCAAGAAACCAAGTTCCATGTAATCGAGGGCGACATGAGGTACAACGCCCTACTAGGGAGGCCGTGGATTCACAATATGAGGTCAGTCCCTTCGACTCTCCACCAAATGATGAAATTCCCGACACCGGGCGGGGTGAAAACTGTATATGGGAAGCAGCATGTTGCAAAGAAAATGTTCGCGGTTGATGAGGTAATACCAATATCAGAACTTTCGACGTCAAAGGGATCGGAGGTCAATGGAAAACAGGAGGCCAAATAGCAACCATAGCCACTAGCCTCGACTGAATCAGAGAAGCAAGGAATGGAAGAAGGCGATGGTTATCGGATCCCTCGATCCTTCATTATTCCCGAAGATTCTGATGCCACCAAATTGATAGTCAAAGAGATGGAACATGTTGTATTAATTGAATACCTACCTGAAGAAAGGTATACCTGGGTACGGGATTAACCCCCGAACTCAGGAAGAAACTCATTAAATTTTTTATTGATGGATTGCTTTTCTTGGTCCCACTTAGTTATGACAGGGATCCCACCAGAGATAAAAACAAATCGATTGAGCCTGGACCTGAAGTTCAGGCCGGTAAAACAGAAGAGAAGGCCCCAGTCCGAGATAAAACATGCATTCATCAAGAACAAGATAACTAAACTTCTCAAAATAGGATCCATTCGGGAAGTAAAATATCCCCAATGGTTGGCAAACATAGTTGTAGTCCCTAAAAAAGGGAACAAACTTAGGATGTGAGTAGATTATAAAGATTTAAACAAGGCATGCCTAAAAAACTCGTTTCCTCTACCTAACATCGATCACATGATCCATGTCACGGCCGGCCATGAGGCCCTTAGTTTTTTCGACGCCTACTTCGGGTACAATCAAATTCAAATGAACCCAGAGGATCAGGAAAAGACTTCATTCATCACTAAGTATGGCACATATTGCTATAATGTAATGCCTTTTCGGCTAAAAAATGTTGGTGCTACCTACCAACGCCTAGTAAATAAAATGTTCGAAGAACAAATAGGTAAGTCAATGGAAGTATATATTGATGATATGCTAGTTAAGTCCTTGTGCGCAGAGGGCCATTTGACACATTTGCAGGAAACCTTCAAGATACTAAGAAAGTACAACATGAAGCTCAACCCCGAGAAATGTGCTTTTGAGGTCGGTTCGGGAAAGTTCCTCGACTTTATGGTGTCAAATTCGGAAATCGAGATCAACCCCGATAAAATCAAGGCTATCGAAGACATCACAGTCGTGGAAAGCGTTACATCCATGCAAAGGTTGACAGGGCGGTTAGCCTCCTTAGGACGATTTATCTCGAGATTGTCAGATCGAAGCCATAAGTTCTTCTCACTACTCAAAAACAAGAACAATTTTTCCTGGACCTCAGAGTGTCAGCAGGCATTAGAAGAATTAAAACGATACCTCTCTAGTCCACTATTGCTTCATACTCCAAAGGCAGATGAAAAGCTCTACTTATACTTAGCGATCTCGGAAGTCGCAGTAAGTGGTGTCCTAGTCCGAGAAGAGCAAGGTACACAATTTGCCATTTATTATGTTAGTCAAACTTCAGGCCAGGCCAAATTCTGGTACCCGCACTTAGAAAAATTGGCACTTGCTCTAATAAGTACCTCTAGAAAATTAAAACCGTATTTTAAATGTCACCCAATATGTGTGATAACCACTTACCCTCTTCGTAATCTTTTACATAAGCCCGAGCTATCGAGCTGATCGACCAAATGGGTCGTTGAACTCAGTGGGGATAATATCGAATATCTACCCCGAACAGCCATCAAGTCTCAAATTTTAGCAGACTTCATGGCCAACTTCATGCCAACCCCCGTACCCAAAGTCGAAAAAGAACTTTTGATAAAGTCGGGTATATCATTGAGGGTGTGGAACCTTTTTACAGACGGTGCTTCGAATGTGAAAAGGTCCGGGCTAGGCATCATTTTGAAGCCACCCACAGGCAATACAATTAGGCAATCTCGAACTGGCTAAAATCTTGGGAGCGAAAGTCATCGAGGCCAAATGCGACTCCTTACTGGTGGTAAATCAAGTCAATAGAACCTTCGAGGTTCGAGAGGATCGAATGCAAAGGTATTTGGATAAATTGCAGGTAACATTACATCATTTAAATAATGGACTTTGTAGAATGTACCTCGAGAACAAAACAGCAAGGCAGATGCCCTTGCGAATCCGGGATCATCAGTCGAAGATGACGAAATTAGCTCGGGGACTATCGTACAACTCTCCAAGTCAGTGATCAAAGAAGGCCATGCCGAAATAAAATCCACGAGACTGACCTGGGATTAGAGGAATAAATATATTGAATATTTGAAGAACGGAAGGCTTCCATCGGACCCTAAGAAATCAAAGACTCTACGAACAAATGGCTGAAGATGGAACATTATACAAGAGGGCGTTCGATGGACCATTGGTAGTATGCTTGGGACAAGGGAACACCAATTATGTCCTACGAGAAGTTCACGAGGGTACTTGCAATAATCACTCCGGTGCCGAATCACTAGTTCACAAGGTCATCAGAGTAGGATACTATTGAGACAATATGGAGAAAGACACTAAAGAATTCGTTCAAAAATGCGATAAGTGCCAATGGTATGCACCGATTATCCACCAACCTGGAGAACAACTTCATTTAGTCTTAACCCCATGGCCATTCATGAAATGGGGAATGGACATCGTCGACCATCTGCCATCGGCCCCAGGTAAAGCAAAATTCATTTTGTTTATGACTGACTATTTCTCTAAGTGGGTTGAAGCACATGCCTTCGAAAAAGACAGGGAAAAAGAAGTCATAGACTTCATCTGGGATCACATCATATGCCGATTTGGGATACGTGCCGAAATCGTATGCGATAATGGAAAACAATTCGTTGGCAGCAGAATAACAAAGTTTCTCGAAGATCACAAAATAAAAAGAATCCTATCGACACCGTATCATCCTAGTGGAAACGGACAGGCCGAATCGACAAACAAGACCATCATTCAAAATCTAAAGAAAAGGTTGAATGACGCCAAGGGAAAATGGAGAGAAATTTTACCCAAAGGCATATCGAACAACGTCGAAATCCAATACGGTGGTAACACTGTTTTCCTTAGTATATGGCGCCGAAGCCATGATCCCAGTCGAAGTCAGATAACCCAGCGCCAAGGTTTGATACACAACTAATGAGTCAAATCACGAGGCTATGAATACTAGCCTCGAACTACTAGATGAAAAATGGGAAGCCGTCCTCGTTCGAATGGCCGCACAAAAATAACGCTTCGAAAGATATTATAATCGAAGGACAAACCTTCGCCACTTTGGAACCGGGGACTTAGTTCTGAGCAAAGTCACCCTCAATACTCGAGACCCAAACGAAGGAAAACTCGGCCCAAATTGGGAAGGAATGTACCAGGTCCTCGACATCATTAGAAAGGGATCCTACAAGCTTGGCACGATGAACGACGAACAACTACCAAATAATTGGAACATATCACTCCTCAAAAGATACTATTGCTGAGGTATGACCTTCTCTTCTTTCATATACATTTTACACTAACTTAATTTCAGGTGTTCGAGTGAAGGCATCGAAGTTCTCACCAAGCAGGAAGACATTAGATCTTAAAGCACGTGTTGCACTCTTTTTCCCTTCGATCGGTTTTTATCCCAGGTGGGTTTTTCCGGAAAGGTTTTTTATGAGGCAACCATCGTTCGTGCTAACTTAGAGTATCCGAGGCTTCTTCACTATCAACCTCAAATACTGGGGGGCATAACCCTCGGATGTTATATTTTCAAAGGAAATACTTCATGTCAACAGGATATCGATAGGAAAACTTTGTAAAGTACCAAACGGTCGAATGAACCGTGTCTGTGTAGATTACTCGAACCCTAATGGCAAAACATGTACGTATGTATGAATTATTAAAAGAAGTACTTTTCCTTACCAGATGTCTCATGCCTTAATGAAATTTCTACTTTACAAGTTCCATAATTATGATTTCTTTTGAAAACTGGCTCAAGGGCCAAGTACAACTACACTTCGAACAACCAACCCTATACTCGGGGACTGCCGTCAAAATTAACATGTTCGAACTATCAAACTTCGAGACTATAAGACCTCAAAGAGGCAACCCTCGATTTTATAGTCCAAGTCCACCCTACTCGGAGAGTAACACCTTGAAAAATTTCAAAGTATTATTAGGGAAATAAGCCCAAGAGGTAGACCCAAAGGCTACAGCCAAACTAACGCAGCTTGGAGGCGTCCGAATTTCGCAATAAAAACAAGCCTTCAAAATATTTTGAAAATCGGTTAAAAAAGGCTACTCTCAGCAAAGTAATCAAAGGGCTTTGATACTATCAGCCCTCAAAAAACCTTAAGAAGTATCGAACCGTTCTAATAAAATTTTGTGCTAAGGCATAAAAAGCAAAGGGTTTCGATAATGTCAAATCCTGAAAAAACCCAACGGCTACAAACTTACTTTGTGCTAAGGCATAACAAGTTCCTATATGTTAAAAAAAATTTAAGCCGAAAAAGGAAAAAATCCATTCTTCCGAGGCCATATCAGCCTGATTCAAGAGCCTAAGGGCCATTATATTTTTGAGTTCGAGAATCCATTCTCAGTCAATTCAAACCTAAGGGTTTTACTACTTCGAGTTCGAGCAAGAACTCACTCGACTACAGCTCGAGAATCCATTTTCACTCAATTAAAACCTAAGGGTTCGATTACTTCGAGTTCGAGCAAGAACTCACTCAACTACAAAGGCAGTATTAGTTTGGCTTCGGCCAAGTTGCCCAAAAATCAAAGTCTTAAACATATTATTCACAAGGCATAAAGTATATCGAAATATTACAAGGCACAAAGCAGATTTGAAATTATCACAATGCAAAAATTGAGACGGAACTAAAAAATAAAACATTCTTATATATATGAACGAAGGAATTTACAAAGGACCAACTGGGGTCCTACACAAAAGAAAAGAAAAAAAATACAAGTGCCCTAACTATGCTCAGGGGTGACTCCCTCCTCGGGGGCATTTTCCTCCTCACCCCCCCCCCTCTGGTATGTTTGTTGTTTGGCAAGAGACAACCTCGACCTCAAATGATTCGGGGACTTTTCCCGAATGTTTCTTCATAACTTCTTCATCACAAGGCAGGGCCTCGACAGCCGTCACCAATTTAACGTCCTTGGTGGTCTCGACGGTTTTCCTCACTCGGGTCACTAGCACCGAGTCACCGCCTTCAGCTTCATCTTTTTCTTTTTCCCTTAGCCTTTGGACTGATTCCAAAGTCAGAGGAATAACATTCCCCTTGGGTTTCCAAGCTGCTGTCTTTTTGGGTTTAGGGTCCTCGGATGTCGAGACACTCTTTATATTATTGTCCTTCCCCAGCTTCGGATCCGGGGCCATAGCATCTTCCTCACTATTCGGAGGCCTCAGGACTGCATCTTTGTTTCGGCCTGCACAAGAGAAGACTAAGTAAGTAAAAATAAAAATAGCTAATGCCTCAGGTATGGGAAAAGAGAAACTTATTGTGGTTCTTTGCTTCCTATCGACCTTTTGTCAAGTCGTGCCAACAACGCGCAACATAGGAAGAAGTCGAAGCCAGCTTCCGGACCCAGTCCTCGAGGTCAAGGACTGCTCGAGGCATCCAAGCAACCGCTGCACGACAAAGCAAGGTGTTAAATAAAGAAGAAAATGAAAACATGGAAATTAACAAGTAGAGTGCTACTTACGCGTCGGGTTCCATTTCTCGGGAAATGGAATTTTCTCTTTCGGGATAAGATCATAGGTCCTCATCCGAACGAACCGACCCATCCACCCTTAGTCTTTGTCCTCGTCGATGCTCGAGAACAACGCCTTTGTCGCTCGACATTGCAGCTTGATTAACCCCCAAAATATACGAGGGTTGTATAATCGGATAAGGTGGTAAAGGGTGAACGGAAGCCCCTCAGCTTTGTTGGAGAAACCAGAGCATGAGCACTATACGCTAAATGGAAGGGTGTATCTGGCCCAAAGTCACCTGGTATTGACGGTAGAAGTCAATGATGACTGGATCAAGGGGGCCCAACGTGAAAGGATAAGTGTAAACACTTAAATATCCTTTCACGTGGGTAGTGATGCTCTCTTCAGGGGATGGGATCTCTATTGCTTTGTCCCCCCAGTTGCAATCCCTTTTTACCTTCACGAGATACCCCATGGATATCGAGCAGATATACCTCGATACGTGCTCACATCGACCAGGGACAGATGGAGGAGTCTCGATTTAAAGTCAGACTTAAGAACGCACGGGCCATGAACACACTCCCCAGGGAGCGGATCCGTCGGCGTTTTGTCGCCGGCCGGCCGTGAAGAAGAAGAGGGAGTTTTTTCCTTTTGAGGAACTATTTTGGATGTTTTCGCCATTGTATGAGTTAAAGAAAGAGGAAAATAGTAAGGTTTGGTGGTTCGAAACTAGCGGAGATGACCTAAGGAGGAATGAAAGAGAAGACCTTGAGAAAGATGAAATCTTAAAAGAGCAGATGAAGATGGAAGTAAAGTGTGATTCAATGAGAAGAAGCCTTATTTATGGATTTACGGTGACAGTTCGATGGAACTAGTGGCTGACAGCCAACTGACGCTCATTAATGATTTGGGGAACTGTACCGACGGGATATTTCGGTCACTTTCATCGCTTACGTCAGGAGGATGACATCATTGTCTATCGAGGTAAGAAAATATCGAAGGCTCAATTCGTTTCTTAACATTATATTTCAAGAAACGAGGGGACTATCTATATACGGTAGAAATTGAGGCTGCCCGATTTCACTATTTGATCGAGACTAGGATGTTACATCAAAGAGCTAAGGCATTGAGTTCGAGATCGAAGTCTCTTTCGAGACCGAGGTCGGTTTCGATCGAAGCCAGGGGAGATAGACTTCGAGTATCATCGGGGATGGTTTAGTAACAGAAAGATCGAGATATCCGTGATTGGTCGAGGATCGTGGCGTAAATCTTGGAACGGATCAAATCAAAAGTGGTTAATTAGCTATTTATACGATTCCCTTATGTAATTAGAAGCATGCCATAATTAGGATTCATCTATTATATAAAGAGGAGTTCCAGTCATTTGTAAAGATCATTATTCACTGAGAAGAAACTATACAACTTTTTCTTTCTTGCTTATTACTGTTCATCAGATTGTTCTATCTTAATTGTTCTCATATTGTTGTTACCTCGAGAATACCTTAAATCGAGGCTGAAGTTCTGTTCGCAAACTTGTTTGATTTATTTCTCGTTTAATTCTATCATTTACTGTCTTATTTATCAATTGGTATTGGATGAAATCACATATCCTTAAAACTACAATATAAATTTAATTGTTATTCAAATTTTAGGGTAAAAAATTAGTTATAAATATATGATTACTAACTAATGTATATTCACGAAAAAATATACATCTTAAATAACAAATATAATATCATTTATACTTATAAAACTTTATAGGTGTATATTTATTATATTAACTTTTAAGTTTTTTGATAATTATTTTATTTAAAATTAATTTAATTGTGTAATTATACTTGTGCAACCAAACAATAAACTTGTAATTACATTGTACAAATATGTCGTCGTAATTACACAACTGTGTAATTGCTAGATCGTGTAATTACTAGGTACCTAGTAATTACACGAGTTCCAATTACTTGGCGACTTTCCAAATATACCCTTAGTTAAAACCTACTCCCTCAATTTCATTTTATGTGATCTGTTTGACTGAACATGAAATTAAGATAAAAAGAAATACTTTGGAATTCAAGTCTTAATCATAACATAATATTTGTCAGACAACAAAATCGTGTCATAAAATATTGAAAGGGTTAAAATTAAATTATAAAAATATATTCCCTTTGTTTTAATTTATATGAATCTATTTTCTTTTTGGTCTGTGCAAAAAAGAATGACCCTTTTCCTTATTTGAAAACAATTTACTTTCATGCAATGATTTATATCCACAAAAATATATGCTTCATTTTATACCACAAGTTCAAAAGTCTTCTATCTTTCCTTAACTTTCATGCGCAACAAATGAGTTCACCTAAATTAAAACGGAAGGAATATTATTATTTTAATAAATGCGATTTGTTTTTATTTTATATAAGCAGTACGGAAGCATCTTGGACCTACCATCTGGAATTTGTCGTTTCCGTCGGCGGACCTCAACAACTTTTCTATATATATAATATAAATCCAATGAAAAGGATATGAAGATAGTACATTTTTAAAAACTTATTTTCACCCGATTTTGATGCTCGGTATTCGTACTGAGGTCCTAATTAATTCGAATTTTTGTTGTGTAAGACCTATTAACGAGAAAAAAGGCGTTTCTATCAAGTTTTTTTTTCTTCTTCTTTGTTTTTTTAGTTTTCAGGATTAAAAAGGATTTATAAAGTTGATGTGCTAATTAACTTCTCCTTATCTTTACATGAGGTTTCTTGTAGTTATATTGTCTCCCTACGTTAAAAACAATCAACCTACTGTCAGATTTTAAATTTCATTAATTAATTACTAATCACCCTAATAGTACTGATTTTTTGTCTTTTTTATTTCTCTTTTCAACCAAAAAAGCAATAAACCCTCATTCTTGGTTAAATTATATTAGTGTGATAAACATCAAACCTCAACTAATATAATATGCTCTATTGGTATTATCGAACTAAAGCGCCATGAAATTGCTCGTTAGGAGTATAGAAAATCGCTCTTAAAATTTCAAATGAAAATTAAAGGAGAATTAATTGTCAATTACAAGAAGATTCATATCAACTGCCTTTTATTAACTTTTTATTTATTTATTTATGCAAATTTCAGTTTTGCCTGAACAAAATCATTTATTTTTTCTTGAAAGTCTACCCTACAGATTTCAGTATATATTTTTTCTACGAAGATATTTTTCTTTTTAAATTAAGTAAGATGATGAAAACTTCAATCATTGCAAAAGATTCATTCTTATTGTATGAAAAGCATCAGAAATATATAGCCAAACGTGCACAAGTAGCTAATTCTGAGGAATATTTTTTGACTAAAGATCAACTGTCTATGTACATATAAAATAAATTTGATAGGTCCTTGTAAATCTCATTTAGGTATCAAAGTTGGATACTCATTAATAGTTCGAGGTACCACAGGATAGTTGTGGAATGATAAGATTTCTTCGTTCTTACTTAGAGGTCTCGAGTTCGAGCGCTACGAATGAAAAGAAATTTTGGTAGGGAATACTTTCCTCTTTAATAAATATTACATCGTGTAAATTCGATTTAATCGGGGCTTCAATGCAGATACTTGATACCGAATGAGAAAAAATAATAATAATTTCAAAGTCAACATTGTTGATAAGATTATAAGTGTAATTCGTACAAGCGTCCCCCACGAGCGGACCAGCCATTGAAATGTCAAACAAATATAATGATACTTGATGATGGAAGGAACATTAGTAAATAAATTAATAAATAATAGTATATACATTCTCAGTGTATGAAAAAGTTTCACTATCGGATCACCTTTACCTGTTATAACATGTAACATGTTTTATTTTTAATATTTCACATTTTAGGAGTTTTATTTATAGATATCTTTTGAGTGATCTGATAGTGTAAAAGAAATTATATTGACAGTTTATATAACTTAAGCTCAATATAATAATAATTAGTAGTACATACATATAGGATACGATTCAGGGTCTCAATCTACATCTCAACCACAAATATATATTTTTTTTCACAGGAGGCAGAGGTGGTTTATATTTTTATTATGTCATCATACAAAAATGACCAATTTGACAAAAATGAAACAAACATATGAAAAGGATCAAACTATATAGGGAGATAGCATATTCTTTCGAGCTTTATTGGGAGAAAAAGAGATTATAATTAGAAATATTCACACAGTTAGATATGAGTATTTTATTCGGTAATTAAATAAATTGTAATGCTAAACGTTAACCAGTAATCTGATAAAAATAATAATTAATCTACGGTCACATATTAGACTGTATAATACATACAAAGGTTAATAACTTTTACGCAATCAGAATATATATAACATGAGAACTTTAAGACAAAAACAAAAGGAATAAGAGCACAACACTGTTTTGGATAGAAAAATAAACATGTCAATTTAGAAATAGGGTAAAGGAAAATACTTCATTCGTTTACTTTTACTTGTTCAATATTATAAAATAGATTTTTATTTTTACTTATCACTTAATTTTTTTTTCTTGTTATACCCATAATATTAATTACTCATTTCAAATCATTTTCTCAAATCCATAAATAATATGCATCAATTAATATGAGTATCATAATAATTTATGCACTTCATTTATTATTTCTTAAGGAGAGTACAAAATTCATAGTAGACAAGAAAAAATAAAATATAATCGTCAGAAAAGATATTTATTCTTAGCCTTGGTTTTTTCGTTTTTTTTTTATGAGTGTCGAGTAAATTAAAACACTAGTGAGAGAAAACGGATTAATAAAAAACGAAAAAGAATTCACTTGTAGTAGCAATTTATAAAGTGAAGAAAAAAAAAAGGAACCGAATGATTGTTTACAACATTATAAACAAGAAGTAGGGTGAGATGGATGCGTTTTTTTACCCTTAACCTAAATTTCGATTTGAGAATTAAAAAAATCAATATATTTTTTCAATAAACGAGATTTAATTCTTCAAGCTAGCTAGTTCCGCCAATGCTCGGTATAAATCCAAATTATTAATGCGTGCATTCCATTATCGCGAAAATATTCCCCCATGACACACCCAGAATATAGGGCCAAAAATTATAGAAGAGCTGGATCCGAAGCGGTGGGATTAATTAGTGATTTCCCAATCAAACCTGGCTAGCAGATCGATAATGAGGCAATTCGAACAGTGGAAGAGCTTGTAAGGCAATTGTAAGGGATTAATAAGCTTATGGTTCTTCGATTCAGAGATTAGTAGCGCCTTCCTGAGTCAATAGATGTATGCATGAATATTGAGGTTCTCCGAGTTAGTGCATTGAATTCCTGGAATGGTATAAGGACTGCCCCGCTATCTCCCACATAGATTCAGTGAAATTGAACTCCGATCCACAAAAACACAGAATACTAACATCAAGATAATAAGACCCCGTGCACCTTAACTATATATATATAGATTCACATTAATGACAACCAAATCAGAAATATACATACACATAAATTAAAGGTCCACCAAAAACTTGAAGTGTTATTTCTGAGATGAACTCATCAAAAGCTCATCTAACAAGTCAGCTCCCAAGTCTTGGAAAACCAAAACAGTTTTCTTCTTCCTATTTCTTCTATGTTTCACACATCTCATTTTATTTGTTGCTTTTAAAACAGCAGCTGGAGATAATCCATCTTTACAAGAATACTTAATATTTTCAAGTGATTCTTTTACTTTGTCCATAGGAAAATTGAGTAGTGCCAATGGACCTCTCATTGAAAGTGCAGCTTGATCATATGCTAAAGCAGCTTCTTCTGCTGTATTAAAAGTACCTAACCAAACTCTCATTCCATTTCTTGTTGAGTCCCTTATTTCTGCTGCATATTTTCCCCATGGTCTTTTTCTAACTCCTATATAGTGCTTTTCTTCTTTTGTTGTGTCTTTTTTTTGGGTAGAATTGTGTGATGTGACCTCTTCTTCATGATAATTGCTTCCTTTCGAAGAATTCGTAACGTCTGAGGATGAAGAACTTCTTGGTATCTGACGATCATTCTTTTCGTCGAAGGAGTCAACTTCTTCATGATGATTGCTTCTTTTCAAGAAATTCGTAACGTCTGAGGATGAAGAACTTCTTGGTATCTGACGATCGTCTTTTTCGTCAATGAAGTCAACTTCCCATGGATAATTAGTCAAATGGCCATCTATGAGAAGTTCATTATTCCATGATAATGGTGATTGATCTTGGAAGAAATTGAAATTTGGGTATTGAATTTGAGGGGATGAAAATTCCATTTCCATATAGGAATTGAATAATTTTTCATGACATTTATATAGAAGGGTGCATGGGATGTGGGAGGGGAGAATAAGAATAGGTTATTGTTGTTTATTAAGGAATACTTGAGGAAGCTATATATGGATGAATAATTATATATGCGTATATGAAAGTTTCAATATTGTGCAAAGACTTTTCCCACCTCCTCTCTTGACTTGACCCAAACCACATCAAGTCTTCCTTATAAAGGACATGATAATAATAATGAACAAGAAAGTTGTCTTATTCATCCATTTTTAAAGCAAATATAAATAAATAAGGATTTAAGTCATTAATATTAACAGTGTAATTTTATTTTTATTTTTAACCATTACTAGTGAATTTTAGTTATTGATACCAATGTTAGTTACCATTATTATCTTATTTTCTCTTCAACTTTATCAAGAGATTTGACTGCATAAATATTTTTTTATACTGCGAATACATAGAACTTAAACTTTAAAAATAAACATAGGATAAGGTTTAAGAGTGTAGGTAGGGGCCGGTGTGTAAACCCTAGCAGAAAAGCAATACTATACCTTTGTCAAGAATTTGGTTGTAATAAATTGACATCAACTTTGTCCAAGTGGCAAATTTTTCCATGTTCATCTTTAAGATGAAACATGAAATCTCATGAAATGTCTATAATGTAGGCAATATTAGTAAAAATTAATTACATTAGGTAGATAAGTAATTTTTTTTAATGAAAATACACTATGTCGAATATATATATATGCATATTATCTACCAAAATAAATATTTGATGATTAACTGCAATTTTTTCTTTCTAAAAGATATGAGGTAAAAATCATTCTGATCCCCTCAAGTTTGCCTTAAAAGTCAAACTCCTCCTCCAACATTATTAAACAATAGACATTTTACTCCTCCTATCATATACATTATCTATTTTACCCTATAACATTTTCAATTCATCCACTATGAATATAATTTTTATATATATTTAAATTGGTAAAACACTTAGCTAAATATCTTATATGAATTTTATAATTAAAGCTCAATAAAATTTAACTAGGATAATACTTTTATAACAAAAATCATCGTTACTCTTTTTTATTGTTACTTTAATATTAGGTATATATTTAAATTTCAAAAAAGAGTTCTTTATATAAAAAGGGGATTATTTAATATATACATAATAAAAGTAACAATTTTGATTTATTATAAGAGTTCTTTATACTTCTTTCGTTTATAATATATGATTGTTACAATAAATCGTTACAACTTTGATATGTTTTATTTTTATTAACGAATATATTTTAAATTATAATTTAAAGAACATCCAAGGTAAAAATATGTAATATTTTAGGAAGTTATTATAAAATCTAATTTTAATTTTTTTTAATATTACTTTGCTACCTTTTATTTGGTTGATATAATAAGATGTTTTATTCTAATTTATTAACTGTTCCCATTTCTTTCATTATTCAATTTCAGTAAATTATGATTGATTATTGTTTTTTAGTTTTATTTTTTAAAATATTTACTATAATTAAATACATAACATGGTTTAAGAAAAATTCGTGGTATTAAAAAAGTTAAAAAAAAAATCAACTAAGACTGATAAAATTGAGGATAAAATAGGCTTTTTAATAATATAATTGAGTTTCGAGGAGCAGAATGTCTATTATTTAAATGGAAAAAGGCTTAAACTACCCCTATTATTTATTAAATGATTTATAGATACCCTCTGTCCATCTATTCGTCCAAATATACTCATATCGTTATTTCTATTACAAAAAATTACCCATCAATTTAACGGCAACAGATGTGAGCCCCACTTAAAAAGGAGAAGTTTGATTTTAAAATGAAATCGGGGGATTAAAATAATTTTTACCCAAAAGTTAAGTCAAGTCAAAGAGGTCTTTATCGTTCTATTGAAGATAATTGAAGCGCATCGAGAGTGTTTATTATGCAAGTAAATGAAGCTACTGCCACCTTACTATACCAAAAAACGGAAAAAACAAAAAGAAAATGTAGCTACTCCACATAAAATTCTATAAGTTTGGTCCAATTGTAATTTGATTACGTGGTGAGTGAAGCATTTGGTTTGACTTGAAATATTAGTTCTTCTCGATCGCTAATCCATGTATCTCATTATCAATATGTCTAATCAATCAATAAACCCTTTTTTTTTCTTTTTAACTTGTCCCAATTCATAATTAGGTCCAATATTTCAAATCATGTACTATGAAAACGTAAAGCTTTATCTCCTAAACTTTTCAAGTGAAGAGAGGGCATACCTACCCTTAATCTTAGAAATTTCAATTTATTTACTAGATTATTATGTATCTGCATATTAACTAGAGTTAATATATTTAAATCAGAAGTGAATTCAAAATTTGAAGTTTATGAGTTTCTATGGCGATCTCAAAATTAATATTCAATTCTCCTTAGTACTACCTATAAGTTATGTGTCAGAGAAAATCAGGTAACAAGAGTCTATACGGTTAAAATTCACCCGATTTTACTATTTGATCGAGACTAGGGAAATGTATCGAAGGCCGGCCCCATAGGAGATCAGACCGAGGCATGAGGACAAGGTACCGAATTCAAAATTCGAGGTACTTGTCGAGATCGGAGCCAGTAAGAATCGAGACCAAACAAGGTAGACATCCATCAAGATCGAACATAACATAATAACAGAAAGCGAGATATCTGTGACTGGTCGACAATCATGGTAGAAATCTCGGAACGGATCGAATCAAGAGCAGTTGTTTAGTTAATCACGGGATTTTCTTCTGTAATTAGAGTTATACCATAAGTAGAACTCCTCTACCATATAAAGGGGATTTCTAATCATTTGTAGGACACATTGTTCACACATATCAAGGCACTATAATTCTCCCTCTCGCTTATACTCTCTTGTTCATCAGCTTGCTTTATTTTTAACTGTTTTTGCATCAATCAATTCGAGGGCGCTCTAACTCGAGGGCTGAATTCCACTCTAACACTGGTTTGCTTTACTTTATCATTAATTTCTATTACTAATCTGTCACGACCCAATTTAGGATCATGACCGGCACTTAGGAGCAATTACCCTCAAGTAAGCCTAATCGGTATTTTACAGAAAATCGGGCAGAGTTTCCCCTATTTTTGGACTATCCCAAATTTTTCCCTGTCTCAAATCAGCAACCAAGAATCCTATAGCAATACAAAATACAATGACTTTATCAATTAACCAAAATAAATATCTACTATTAATAGTCCACCCACTAAGAACTAGAATTTACTACTTTATCTCCAACTTCGATAAGAATGAGCGATTCAACATAAGTCTATCATAACAAAGAATACTCAAGATACTAAAAGAATGACCATGGAGCGACTCTAAGAGTTCAAAGAAAAGACCATAACAATAATAATAAATTTCTGCGCACGCGAACAAGTGCGAGGCTCACCAAGAACTATCAACCTATGCGCTCTAACTAACAAAATCCTCGCCTGCGTCAACTGTTGTATCTGTAAAAATTTAGCGGGGGTTGAGTCGCTAGCTCAGTGAGTAATAACACTTAACCACAACCGTTTTTTTTATTGGAGACGAGTCAGAAAACATGCTAGTATCTCAAATAGAAAATAACATAAAAATGCCCTTTCAGAAACAATAAATAATTTTCAGTCTCCTCATACTTTTCTTGTGGTATAATACAATTAACAATTCAGTAATAAGCTCGATAACCACTGTATAATATCAATATTCACATTTGGGAGGTTTCAATGAACGGATCATGTAATCGGTATAACTGTGGACTTCTTCGGAAGAAGTCAAATATAACGGTAGTCTCTACTCGAGAAAAATAGGTAACAGTATGCTAGTTCTACCTTCCCACTAGCGAGGGCTGTAACGGTAATCGCTAATTACAAGGTGCACCAGTTCTAACGAACCCGCCGTTAGCTACGGGATCCTTCAAAGTCTACTCCCATTTATAGTTGTCTCTGTATCCGTATGTACTCATACGAAAATATTTTAAAACAATATAGGGCATTTCGGTTCTTATAAAATCATGTAATTTCATTTCGATAACAGTAAATTCAAGTAACGGTAAAACATATCTAGTGATAACAACAATATTTAAAACAACGGTAATCATCTCAAATAACTATTTCAGTATCATGTCAAGTAAAAGACTTGTCCCACATACAACTCAAAATAATCGGTAACATATTCATATAAAAAATCATGTGTAAATCATGCAAGTTATGAAAACACCAATTGTGATAAGATTACTACTCACAATACTCGTGTCGAAATACCAAACGTGCCACCTTGACCGATCCATAAGACTCATTCAACTACCTATATTATCATAAAAACGATCAATATATCAACTTCGCTAACAATCAACATAACTGGTCCAATCCTGACACATCTAGTTAGTTCCCTCTTCTTTCCTTTTTTTTGTTCCTCGAAAACATAGCTACTGATTCTCTGTAAATAAGTTCAGTAGAACTAAAATAAAAAGGAAGTTATATCATATTTTCTGTTTGATCTTATACTTGGATTTTTACTAATATACGTAGAGGCATAAAATGAAATTGATTTGTTGGACAAAGTAGCTAACGATGCTCTTGTCCTTACTTGGTATTTCACAAGCACTCTTGATCTCCTTATATAATTTTTATTCATCCAATAGAAAATTCATAACTGTGTTATCTAAAAAAACACATTAAATTCCTTTTCTTTGTTTCTATCCTTAGTAAAATAATAACTAGTAATAGGTTAAGTATTGGGTTAAGGAAAGGAATTTCAAGGAAACCCACCGAGGAAGTAGAAATTTCATATTACCTTTATTCTTTAACATAGAAGGTAACTCAAGAATGACCTTGTGGATTTCTCAAATCTACGGTCACTGTAATTGGTTTCAAGTTGTGAGAAACTACTGTCTTCTATGTTTGCTCTTCTCCCATCTCACCTTTCTCTCTCAAATATTTTTTTATGCTGTTTAGCTTGCGCTGAAGCTCTATTGCTTCATCCCCAATCCCCAATCCCCAATCCTTTAAAAAGTTTGGGGCAGATGTTGGTTTTGGGCTTCGGCCCTTTTGTTTTAAATCCTTACCTTTTTTTTTATTTTTTATTATTATTATTATTATTATCATTATTATTATTATTATTATTATTATTATTATTATTATTATTATATTATTATTATTATTATTATTATTATATTATTATTATTATTATTATTATTATTATTATTTTAGCTAATGACTAATACACCCTTATTAAAATATAGGGTATTACATAATCTTCATATTTATCAACTGGTATTAGGTGAAATCAGGTGTCCTTAAAATCACATTATAAGTTTAGTTGTTATCCAATTTTAAGGGTAAACAGTTTGGTGCCCACCGTGGGACTAAGGATAATAGTGATTGCTTAATACTGATTCCGATAACACCACTGCTTTACGCTTGTTCTCGTAAGTGTTTTTGATTTCAGGATAAACATGCCAAACTCACAAGTAGCACCCACACATGGTAACAACAACCTCAGATTTCACGGGGAAAACGACAATATAGCCGCTCCTAGGATCGAAGTGCCTCAGGATGACCTCGAGAAAGTACCAATTGCGATTCCTATCGATGTCAGTCACATGTCGCCCTAAATGCAAATCTCGGCATTGATCCCGAAGGTAGCATACGCAGGGAAGTTCGATCAGGTGGTCGAGATACGCAGGGCGGAGAAGATGGTGAAGTCAGCCTTTAGCTGATATTTGAGATGTTACAGGCTCAACAAGCTGCCATAGCACAACTGCAAAATCAGAACCGTGCACCAAGTGGGGTCGAACCCTCACCCTCACCAGAAGCTGTTCACAGGGTCGAACCTGTACCGGAGAGATCGAATGCCAATGCATCGGGACTGACCCCACCATTATGAAAATGCTCGAGGAGCTCACTAAACGAATTGAATCGGGAGAAAAGAAAATCAAGGAAAATGACAAAAAATATAAACATACAACTCTCGATTTGAACAAATACCGGGGGCACCGCCGATCCTAAAGGGTTTGGATTCGAAGAAGTTCGTGCAGAAGCATTTCCTTGCAAGTGCGGCTCCGAAGCCCATTCCGAAGAAATTCCGCATGCTAGAAATTCCCAAGTACAATGGGACCATCGATCCTAATGAGCATGTCACTTCTTATACATGCGTAATAAAGGGGAATGACTTAGAAGACGATGAGATTGAATACGTTCTACTGAAGAAATTTGGAGAAACTTTATCGAAAGGGGGGATTATATGGTACCATAATTTGCTGCCCAATTCCATCGATTCCTTTGCCGTACTTGCAGATTCCTTCGTAAAGGCACATGCCGGGGCAATAAAGGTTGCAACTAGGAAGTTGGACCTCTTCAAAGTGAAATAAAAAGATAGCGAAATGATAAGGGAATTCGTATCTCGGTTCTAAATGGAACGCATGGACCTACCCCCGGTCACAGATGATTGGGTTGTCTAAGCTTTTACTCAGGGTTTGAACGAACGAAGTTCGGTGGCATCACGACAACTAAAGAAAAATTTAATTGAATATCCAGCGGTGACTTGGGCCGATGTACATAATCGGTACCAGTCAAAGTTCAGGGTCGAGGATGATCAATTGGGGACTCCTTCCGGTTCCGTTTATCCAAACAGGATCGTCGGTAGAATTCAAAGGGACATCGATATAGAACCCCGATCGAATAGAGAATGGTATCAACCATACAACGCAGATTGTAGAAACAGTGGCCCAATATTTAATACCATTCGAAATGATCGACGACAGAGCTCCTGTGGGCTCATGAGCAAATATGGCTTCGATAAACATGTCGAGCCCACAGAAGCACCACGATTATCAGAGTACAACTTCAGCATCGACGCATCAGGTATTGTATCATCCATTGGGAGAATAAAGGATACTAGATGGCCCAGACACAGACAGATCCAGCTCAAAGTAACCCTAATCAAATATGCAAATACCATGGTGCGCATGGTCATAGAACTGAAGACTGCAGACAGCTTAGGGAGGAGGTGGCTCGTCTATTTAACGAGGGTCACCTCCGATAATTCTTGAGCGACCGAGCTAAAAATAATTTCAGAGACAGGGACGCAAACAGGAAGAACGAACAGGAATAACCACAGCACGTGATTCATATGATCATTGGTGGGGTCGATCACAAGGGCCCGTATTCAAACGAACCAAGGTGTCGATCACCAGGGAAAAACGAACTCGAGACTATGTACCAGAAGGCACCTGTCGTTCAATGACGAGGAAGCATAGGGGATCTCACAACCCCATAATGATGCATTGGTAATCTCTATCCTTATGAATAAAATTCAGATTAAACGTGTTTTAATTGATCCAGGGAGCTCGGCCAATATTATTCGATCGAGGATTGTGGAGCAGCTCGGTCTACAGGATTAGATCATGCCCCCAACTTGGTTTCTCAATGGTTTCAACATGGAAAGTGAAACTACTAAAGGTGAAATCACCTTACCAGTAAATGTAGCCGGGACTATTCAAGAAACAAAGTTCCATGTGATAGAGGGCGATATGAGGTACAACTCCCTGCTCAGAAGACCCTGGATTCACAACACGAGAGTGGTTCCCTCAACCCTTCATCAAGTGTTAAAATTCTCGGCACCGTATGGAGTAAAAATGGTGTATGGGAAACAACGTGCTGCCAAAGATATTTTCACGGTCGATGAAGTGATATCGATATCGGCGCTTTAGTCAACAAATGGGTCGGAGCTAAAAGAAAAGAAGCAGGTCAAATAGCAACCACATGTACCAGCCTCGACCCAATTGGAGGAACGAGGGGCAAACGAGGATGATGAACATTGGATTCCCCGATCCTTCATAATTACCGATGACTCTGACACCACAAATCAATGGTCGAAGAGCTGGAGCAAGTCATACTGATCGAGTATCTACCCGAGTGAAAGGTATACCTGGGCACGGGGTTAACCCTCGAGCTCAGGGAAAAACTCATTAAATTTCTTATCAATAATATGGATTGTTTTGCTTGGTCCCACCTAGATATGACAAAGATCCCACTGGAGATCACTACACATCGACTGAGCTTAGATCCGAAGTTCCGCTCAGTAAAACAAAAGAGAAGGCCCCAGTCCGAGGTAAAACATGCATTCATCATGGACGAGGTAATATAAACTTCTCAAAATAGGATCCATTCGGGAGGTAAAATATCCCGAATGGTTAGGAAATGTAGTTGTAGTCCCTAAGAAGGGAAACAAACTTAGAATGTGCGTAGACTATAAGGATTTAAACAAAGCATGCCCTAAAGATTCCCTCCCTTTGCCTAATATCAATCACATGATCGATGCCACGGCCGACCACGAGATCCTTAACTTTCTCGGCCTACTCCGGGTATAATCAAATACAAATGAACCCGGAAGATCATGAAAAGACTTCGTTCATCACTAAATGCGGCACCTATTGTTATAACGTAGTGCTGTCTGGACTAAAAAATGCTGGTGTTACTTATCAACGACTAGTAAATCGAATGTTCGAAGAACAAATAGGTAAATCAATGGAGGTTTATATTGATGATATGTTAGTTAAGTCCCTGCGAGCAGAGGACCATTTGAAACATTTGCAGGAGACCTTCGACATACTAAGGAAGTACAACATGAAGCTCAACCCGGAGAAATGTGCATTCGGGGTCGGTTCGGGCAAGTTCCTCGGCTTCATAGTATCAAATCGGGGGATCGAGATTAACCCCGATAAGATCAAGGCAATCGAAGAAATCACGGTAGTCGATAACATCAAGGTTGTACAAAGGTTAACGGGGTGCATAGCCGCCTTAGGTCAATTTATTTTGAGGTCCTCAGATACAAGCCATCAGTTCTTCTCACTTCTTAAGAAGAAGAGCAATTTCGCATGGACCCCGGAATGTCAACAAACATTGGAAGAACTGAAATGGTACCTCTCAAGCCCGCCATTACTTCATAATAAGAAAGTGGACGAGCAACTTTACTTATACTTAGAAGTCTCGTAAATTGCGGTAAGTGGGGTCCTAGTTTGAGAAGAGAAAGGTACGCAAACTATGTTAGTCGAACTTTAGGTGAGGTCGAGACCCGGTACCCATACTAAGAAAAATTAGCGCTTGCTCTGATAAGCGCCTATAGGAAATTAAAACCATATTTTCAATGTCACCCAATTTGTGTGGTGACTAACTATCCCCTCTACAATATTTTGCATAAACCCAAACTCTCAGGCCGATTGGCCAAATGGGCCGTCGAGATCAGCGGGTACGATATCGAGTATCAACCCCGAAAGGTCATCAAGTCTCAAATCTTGGCAGACTTCGTGGCCGACTTTACGCCAGCCCTCGTACCCAAAGTCGAAAAGGAGATATTACTAAAATCGGGTACATCATCGGGGGTTGTGGACCCTCTTCACCGATGGCGCTTCGAACGGGTTCGGGCTAGGCATCATTTTGAAACCGCCCACAGATAATACAATTAGACAGTCTATCAAAACTTCAAAATTAACTGACAATGAGGCTGAGTATGAGGCAATGATTGTAGGTCTCGAGCTAGCTAAAATTTTGGGAGCAGAGGTCATCGAGGTCAAGTGTGACTCCCTACTTGTGGTAAACCAAGTCAATAGAACTTTCGAGGTTCGAGAAGAATAAATGCAAAGATTCTTGGATAAAATACATGTGGCTCTACACCGATTTAAAGAATAGACCCTATAGCACGTACCTCGAGAATAAAATAGCGAGGCCGATGCCCTTGCAAATTTGGGGTCATCGGTCGAAGACGATGAACTTAGCTCAGGGACTGTCATACAACTTTCGAGGCCAGCAATCGAAGAAGGCCACGCCGAAATA
Organism: Nicotiana knightiana; assembly: GCA_005239525.1. Classification (NCBI taxonomy): domain Eukaryota; kingdom Viridiplantae; phylum Streptophyta; class Magnoliopsida; order Solanales; family Solanaceae; genus Nicotiana; species Nicotiana knightiana. Next base: position 63,638 of record ML433304.1, read on the forward strand.
AACTCCACAAGTCTAACCTGGGATTGGAGGAATAAGTATATAGAATACCTAAAGGACGGGAAGCTTCCACCGAATCCTAAGGAATCAAGGACTCTACGCACGAACGCCGCATGATTCACATTGGCCGAGGATGGAACACTATACCGAAGAATGTTCGATGGACCATTGGCGGTATGTTTGGGACCAGGAGACACCGACTACGTCCTACGAGAAATTCACGAAGGAATTTGTGGGAATCATTCCGGTGCCGAGTCATTGGTTCACAAAGTCATCAGAGCAGGATACTATTGGGCCGATATGGAAAAGGATACAAAAGAGTTTGTACGAAAGTGCAACATATGTCAAAGGTATGCACCGATGATCCACCAACCCAGAGAGAAACTTCACTCAGTCTTATCCCCATGGCCATTCATGAAATGGGGAGTGGATATCGTCGGCCCTCTCCCATCGGCCACATGTAAAGCTCAATTCATTTTGTTTATGACTGACTATTTCTCTAAGTGGGTTGAAGCACAGGCCTTCGAGAAAGTCAGAGAAAAAGAAGTCATAGACTTCATCTAGGACCATAGTATATATCAATTCGAGATGCCTGCCGAGATCGTATGCGACAATGGGAAGCAATTCGTCGGCAGCAAAGTGACAAAGTTTCTCGAAGAAGACAAGATAAAAAGAATTCTATCAACGCCATATCATCCTAGTGGGAACGGACAGGCCGAATCGACAAACAAGACAATCATCCAAAATCTGAAGACAAGATTTACCGACGTTAAAGGAAAATGGAGAGAAATATTGTCTGAGGTCCTTTGGGCGAACCGTACAATGTCAAATCCAGTACGGGGGCAACACCGTTCTCTTTAGTCTATGGTGCCGAAGCTCTGATCCCATTCAAAGTCGGGGAACCTAGCTTCTGCTTTTGGTATGCAACGGAAGAGTTAAATCACGAAGCTATGAATACAAGCCTCGAATTGCTAGATGAAAGACGGGAAGCCGACCTCGTTCGAATGGCCGCACAGAAACAATAGATCGAAAGGTATTATAACCGAAGAGCCAATCTTCGACACTTCAAAATCGGGAACTTGGTTCTGAGAAAATTCACCCTTAATACTCGAAACCCGAACGAAGGAAAACTTGGCCCAAACTGGGAGGGACCATATCAGGCCCTCGATATCGTCAGAAAAGGATCCTACAAACTTCCACGATGAACGAAGAGCAATTACCAATAAATTGGAACATATCACTCCTCGAACGATATTACTGCTAAGGTACGTCCTTCTCCATTTTCATTTATATTTTATACTAACCAATTGCAGGTGTTCAATCGAAGACATTGAGGGATCCTTCAGCACCAAAGTCCTTAGGTCTGAAAGCACACGTTGCACTCTTTTTTCTTAGACCGATTTTGTCCCAAATGGGTTTTTCCGGTGAGGTTTTTAACGAGGCAGCCATTGTTCGTGCTAACTTAGAGAAATTCAACAGTATCCGAGGCTTCTATACAATCAACCTCGAATACTGGGGGTCGTCACCCTCGAATGTCAACTGTTTTGCAAGGAAAGTACTTCGTGTCAACAGGGTCTCGATAGGTAAAGTTTGTGTGTAAGGGCCAAACGATCGAACGAACCGTGCCCATGTAGATTACTCGAGCTCTAATGGTAAACATGTACGTATGTATAATCTATTGAGAGAAGTATTTTTCTTGTCAAATATTTCATGCCTTAGAGAAATATTTACTTTACAATTTCATACTTTTGATCTATTGTGGAAACATGCTTAAGGGCCAATCACAACTGAAGTTCAAACAACTAACCCCACACTCGGGGATTGCCTTCCGAAAAATTGACATAATCGAACTACTAAAGCCTCGAGATCATAAGACCTTAAAAAGGCAATCCTCGATTTTATAGGCCACGGCCATCCCACTCGGGGACTGACACTTCGTACGAGTTCGAAGTGTAATCGGGTAACAAGCCCAAGAGGTCCCCATTTAAAGGCTACGGCCAAACTAACATAGTTCGGAGACGTCCAAATTTCGTAATAAAACAGGCCTTTGAATATTTTCACAAAACCGGTTGAAAAAGCTACCCTCGGCAAAATTACAAAGGGTTTCAATAATATCAACCCTCGAAAATGCTAAGGGGTACCGAATTGCTCGGACTCTCGAACAATCTTATTTCATGCTAAGGCATAACGAAGCAAAGTCTTTTGATAACACTAACCCTCAAAAACCTTGAGAGGTACATATTTATCTCGTGCTAAGATATAACAAATTTTTATACGATTAACTTTTTAAGTAGAAAAGGGAAAAAATCCATTCTTTTTTAAGGCCATATCGACCTAATTCAAGAGCCTAAGGGACATTTTATTTTTTAAGTTCGAGAAGTCATCCTCACCCAACTAAAACCTAAGGGTCATCCTACTTCCAGTTCGAGTAAATACTCACTCGATTATAAAGACCACACTAGTCCGACTTCGATCAGATTTCCTAAGCTTCGAACTTATGAACAAAATTTTCACAAGGCATAAATTAAAATAAAGACAAGTCAGAGAGAAAAGAGATATTTTATATATATGAAGATATTTACAAGGACCGATCAGGGTCCTACACAAAAATTTAAAAAAGAAAAATCATAAGGTTCCTAACTATTCTCGGGGGCCGTTTCTTCTCCACCGGGATCCCCCCTCCCCCCTCCCCGCTCTCAGACTCGCTCTCACTCCCGGCGTTATCATCATCATCGGAGGAGGCCAATGCTCTAGCATCGACTTCAAGCCCTTTGGACTTTCTATCTCATCAGTGAGATCGAAACCTCGGGCATGGATCTCCTCGAGGGTTTTCCCTCCGAGATTTACACTTGGCGCATTCGTCTATCCAGTGTGCTCGAGTTTGAGCCGTCTCACCAGAATCTCTTGCTTGGGCTTGAGTAGCTTCAGCATCAGACCGGTACACGGCCACGATCGCCTCCGCATCGGCCTTAGCTTTTTCAGCCTCAAATCTGGCCTTTGCAAGTTCGACGGCTAACCGAGCCTCAAGCTCCTCAATTTTCTTGGCATGTGCCAAGTTCTTTTCCTTCAAAACCTGAAGCTGACTTTCAGCTGATGACATCTGAGCTTGAGCAGCCTCCTTCTTTGAGGCAAGGCGGTCCATGTTTTATTTCCACCCCAAGGTCTCTGCCTTCATCATATTGACCTCCTCACGAAACTGCTCGATCCTCTCGACCTTCTGCTGAACCTATGATATTGAAGTGTTAGTCATCATTTCCGAATCGATGCCATGAGCCTTTAAGATTTTCATTACCTGCTCAATCAGGTCGGTCTAATCTTTATGAGCCGTGGACAACTCGGCTCGGACATCCTTGACCTCTTCTTATTTTTTCCCACCGAGAAGTGTAGGGGTATCCTCTCCTCGGTAAGCCTTTTAATGTCGGCTTCGAACCGACTCAGCTTAGCTCGGTACCGAGAAAAAGCTTCCTGATGAAGCACTGAGGCCTACACAGAAAGAAGAAAAGAAGTTTGGCAGGAAGAGAAAAATAAACACAAGTGTAATACCAACAAGGGGAGTTAAGGCTTACCTGATTCAAAGCTTGCTGTGCTTCATTGAAAAGGCTCGATGCCTCGCTCGAGTCCTTACTTGATACCTCCGAGTCGCTCAGTCCAGTAGCATCTTCAGCCCTAGTAAAGTAATCACGTAAGGGGTCCTCCCTTCCGTGGGCTCATTCGAGGGAGGGGGTCTTCAAGGCCCGAGCCTCTTGAATCATCTCCTTGGGGAATGAGGGGAGCAACAGGGAGCCTCCCATTTCTATTGCCCAAGTGGATCAATTAGGGCGTTCTCTCCATCTCGAGGGGCCTCGAGACCAGCCCCTATAGTCGTACCCACCGTTGGCTCATTATGGTGGGAGGAACCTTCATTCCTCGATGACTCGGGGACTTCGCCCGAGTATCTCTCCGAGACCCCCTCATCTCGAGATGGAGTCTTTGCAGCCTTCACCGGTTCAGTGGCCTTTGGGGCCTTGGTGTTCATTCTCACTCAGGCCACCAGCCCGGAGTCTTCTTCTTCTTCTTCTTCTTCGTATTCCTCCCTTAGACGCCGAACAGAATCTTCGGTCAGAAGGATGATGTTCTTCTTCGGCTTACGGGCCGCCTTTTTCTTGGGTTCTGGATCCTCGGAGGATGAGGTCTTTTTCCTCTTTTTGTTCTTTGCTGGTTTCGGTACCGGGTTCGAATTCTCCTCCTCACTGGATGGGGGCCTCATGGCAGCATCTTTTCCCAGGCTTGGATGAAAGGAAATTAAGTAAGTATGGAAGAGACATTTTAACAAAATCATCAAATACGTAGAAAGGGGCTGACCATGATTTTTGGCCTCCCATCGGCCCTTTGATAAATCGCGCCATGCGCACTTAGCGTACGTAGAGGTCTAGGCCAGATTCCTAACCCAATTCTCGAGGTTAGGAATTGCACCAGGCATCCAAGCAAACGCTACATCATGGAAAAAGATATCGATGAGAAAAACCAAAGGAACAAGATAATAAATGGAAGCTAACAGTGGAAGTATACTTACGCTTCATATTCCATTTCTCAGGAAATGGCATCTTCTCGTCCTGGAATCTGGATTAGGTCGGAAGTCCTCACTCGAACGAACCGGCCCATCCAGCCTCGATTCTTGTCCTCATCTATGCTCGAGAACAACACCTTGGTAGTCCGACGCTAAAATTTTATTAACCCGCCTCGATAGAGACGGGGGATGTACAACCGATGAGGTGGTCGAGGGTGAAAGGGAGCCCCTCGACTTTGTTTACGAAAATTAGAAGCAGAATGACAATCCGCCAAAAGGAGGGATGGGTTTGACCTAGGGTTATTTGATACTTGCGGCAGAAGTCGACGATAATGAGATCTAGGGGGACCAGCGTGAAAGGGTAAGTGTAAACACTCAGAAATCCTTCCACGTGGGTAGTGATATTTTCTTCGGGGGCCAGAATCACCACCTGTTTGCCTTCCCAGTTGCAGCCTTTCTTCACCTGCTTAAGGAAGCTCTTAGTTATCGAGCATATATACCTCTACACTGGCTCACATCGGCCAGGGACTGATCAAGTTTTCTCAATCTTAAAGTCGGAAGTAAGAACGCACCCCCCAGGAACACACTCCTCAGAGCGCGGCTCCACTGGTGTTTTTTCGCCGGCCGGCCGTGATGAAGAAGCATTTTCCTTTTGTGGTACCGTTTTTGATGTTTTTTCCATTTGGTTTGAGTTTGAGGGAAGAAGAAGATAATAAGACTTGATGTTTGAGGAGGGATTAACAACGAAAACCTGAAGATTTTGTGAAACGGGAAAACTTAGAAGATGCAAAAAGCTTTAGATATTAGAAAACGTTGAAGGTAAAGTTTGAAAGAGTGTAAAAAGAGGCCTATTTATGGGATTCACGGCGACGGTTAAATGGCACTAGTGGACGACCACCAACTGACGCACATTAATAATTTGGGAATATACCGAAGGAACGTTTCGGTCACTTCCGTCGCTTACATCACGAGGGTGACGTCGTGACAGGTCGAGGTAAAAATCGAAGGCTCAATTCGTTTCTTGTCATTACACTCCAAAAAATGAGGGGACTATCTGTATACGATTAAAGGGCCCACCCGATTTTACTATTTGATCGAGACTGGAAAAATGTATCAAAGGTCGGCCCCGTAGGATACTAGACCGAGGCACGAGGACATGGTACCGAGTTCAGAATTTGAGGTACTTGTCGAGATCGAAGCCAGTAAGAATCGAGACCAAACGAGGTAGATATCGATCAAGTCCGAAGATAACATAATAACAGAAAGCGAGATATCCGTGACTGGTCGAGAATCATAGCGGAAATCTCGGAACGGATCGAATCAAGAGCGGTTATTTAGCTAATCATGAGATTTTCTTATGTAATCAGAGTTATACCATAAGTAGAATTCATCTACTATATAAAGAGGAGTTCTAATCATTTGTAGGACATATTGTTCACATATATCAAGGCACTATAATTCTCCCTCTCGCTTATACTCTCTTGTTCATCAGCTTGCTTTATTTTTAACTGTTCTTGCATCAATCAGTTCGAGGACACTCTAGATCGAGGGTTGAATTTCACTCAAACACTGGTTTGCTTTACTTTATCATTAATTTCTATTACTAATCTTCATATTTATCAATTGGCATTAGGTGAAATCAGGTGTCCTTAAAATCATATTATAAATTTAATTGTTATCCAATTCTAAAGGTAAACAAAGAGTTTACTCATAGCTTTATAATCCACAAAATTATTTTACATATTACTAAAATATAAACAAACAAACAAAAAAAGGTTAACAGTTTAAAAATAAAAGTAAATATTGGTGAGATTGGGTGGAGCACGTGCAAGAATCGACGTGTAATTCTAGAACTTCTTTTGGGTGTAATTTTCTACGAACTTTATGAGTCACAACTTTTGTTGACTTTGGATGTACATTAATTTCTAATTAACTTGAATTAAATACTAGTTTTATTGTGATTAGTCGCGTAAAAGTTCAAGACATCATAATCATTTAGGCATGGATGAATTTGTTTAGTCCAAATTAGATACGCGCTAAACCCCAAAAAACGTCGGTAATTCTTTTCTAGAAAAAGGGTAAATTTATTCATCTACTTTGATATATTATTCATATCTATCCTTTGTTATATTGTCGGATTATATTTATCTTTACCGTTAATTAAATTTTTAAAAATACCCTCCATCTAACGGAAAGTCACCGGATTAAAAATAGACCTATTTTTTTAAACCCCTTAATAACTCCTTTTATTTAATGCACTTTTTCCTCACCGATTAGTCTTTTCCTTCGTAGTCACTTATTGAACTCTAGAAGTGAGACATAAAAATCATAGACAATTTTATATTCATTTCTATATGGAGTACCGATTCTTTTAATATCCTTATTGTATGTTTATTATATTCTAATTTTTCAATTTCTTTTTTTTTCTTCTGGCTTCTCTCTTTGTTTCTTTCCACCATGTCGAACTATACCGGGTATTCATCAAGATTTTCTTTTTACCATGACTTGAATGTTTATAGCATCTTAATAGATTAACAGTCTGCAGTCTTAAGGCAGCTATCAAGGTATTTCTTCCTCCAACAGTGAGTCTTTATTGATGACTATTCACGCACCATGATTTTCTTATTCTGCTTTAAGCACTTGGGTAACATGACAAAATATAGTCTAAGCAGTTCATCAAGAATGAAAGAAAGTACACGAACAAGCTGGAAAGTAACTTAACAAAATAAGTACACTAATTTATGTATTAACCAAACACAAGTATTATTAAAGTACATATCAGTTGTTACTAACATACAAACAAATGTCAAGTATGCATTATATTAGACAAAGGGATATCATATTATAACAAAAAAAAAAAAAAAAAAAAAAAAAAAAAAAAATACAATCGAAAGTGATAACATGACATCTTGCAACCATGAACAACTAAGAACCAAAAAAATAAGTTCTTATTAATCCTACTGCCACCATCATTCTCGATCTCTTTCTAAATGAATAAAATGTGTTAAGATGTCTCAGAAATATAGGTTCCTTATTTTTATATGATGGGTTAAATGGGTTATGGGTAATAAATTTTTTTTAAAATGATTATCTTTTTTAATTTGGTAGCTTTCTATTAGGTAGAGAATATTTTTAAAAATTTTTGCTACCGATAAGGATAAATATGACTCGATAATATAACGAATGATAGATAAGTAGAAGGTATATTTGACCCTTTTTTCCTTCTTCTCTCTGTTACTTTTGTTACCTTTCTTTTGTGTCCCAAATGAATTGTTTTGGTTTTTTTTAACCATTGTCAACTTTCTTTCTCTTTTTTCTTAGTGCTACAAAAAAAAAGTAGTAGAAATTTGTACCGACGTAATTGTTGTGCTCCTTTTCTCTCTCTCTTTTATATTTATTTATTTATTTATTTATTTCTGCACTTACGCTTGTTGACAGACTTTTTGTCAGGAAGAAGAAAATATCAAGCATAAATTGGACCAAATCCAAAGCTTTTCCGGTGACTCCTCATCTACCTTTATAAACCAAAAAAAGAAAATGAAAAAAAAAAGAGAAAAGGAAAATCATAACTAGTCTTTAAATGGATTTTATATACTAATTTTTTCCTAGTTTTTGATATATGCATCAATGATTCTACACTTCTCTACTACAACTATAGGATATCAATAATTATTTTTAACCAGAGGTTCAGAGTTCGAGCCCTGGGTATAAAATGTTACATGATTGTAGGAGCTCAATGAACTCGAGGATCGCAGCGTTGGTTCAGGAAGAAGCTTCGAGAATTCAACTGCATATGAGAATGTTAGAGAGATGAAGGAAGAAGAAGAGAGGAAGAGTAGGATAGAAGATTGTATTATTATTCATGATTGTAATTGTGTAATACACTGCATTTATATCAATTACATTGAATGATGAATTACATTTCTCCGATAGATTCCCTTACTAACGGAAGTTAGTTTTAACGAACTCCAGCTAACTCTAACCCCTTTTTGAATTGCCAACTAACTGTTTGCTTCCTTCACTAATATATCGACTTCCTTCTTTAGTAATCGTGTATCATAAAATCGTCTTTTCTAGGGAGTGATTAACTCCTTATGTGAAATTTGTTGTACCAACACCTCAATGATATCCTTTTTAACTGAAGGATACCTATAGGCCTGTGATCAGACACACCTCTAGAAGGTGGTAATTCAATAGGCTCTTCAAACAAATTGGAGTACTCAGACAATAGTTGCACTAATCTAGCATTTGTTTTTGGTTTTCCCTTAGACTTTAATGCATGCCATTGTTCTTCGGTATTTCCCATTGGTACTACTTGAATCATACATAGTTGGGAAATGTTATCTGTGTGCTTGGACAATTTGTTAGCTTCTTGAACCTTAATCTGGCTGCCAACACATTTGAGAAGGTGTTTCCTTCCCCTGTACCAGAATTCCATAGTTAAATTACTGAAGTTCATCTTGATTTCTCCAAGTGTTAGCAACCATTGCATTCCCAGAAATACTCCACAAGAGCCTAATGGCAGTAGTAAGAACTCTGCTTAAAACTCAGCACCTTGTAGCAACCAAGTGATAGTACACATTTTGTCTACCATCGTGTTTCCATTACCAGCAACCACCATTTAAGGGTGGGTAGACCTGATCTTACATCCCAGGTGTTTTACCAAGTCAGGATCTACGAAATTATGTGAACTACCAGTGTCAATCAGTATATTCAAGGCTTTCTTAGCATGATAACCAATTACTTTCAGAGTTCTATACCCCAAAGAGCCATTCAAAGCATGAAGGAAAATCTCCATCTCTTCTACAGTTAGGAATATAGTGGACTAAAACTATCATCTTGCAACATTAGTTCTTGTTCTTCACCTGTATCTTGTATTTCCTCTATCTCCTCCAATTCTAATATGTATATCTGCTTGGAATTTTTGCACCTAGTGTAATGACCCGTTTTGAGCTCTAACGCATCGTTCGGTGGTTTGAGGCCATGAACAACTTCAGTTCATATATTATGACTTGTACGCATGGTCGGAATTGAAATTCGGGAAGTTCAGAGTGGATTCGGAAAGAGAATTCTCATTTCAGAAGCTTTAAGATGGAAAAATCTGACTAAGGACTGATTTTGAGTAAGAGACCCTGGAATAGAGATTTAAAGGTTCCAACATGTTCATATGATGATCTTGGAATCGGGAGTATGTCCGGATCGGGTTTTGGATGACCCGGGAGCGTTTATGCGCCTACTGTGGAAGTTGACATTTTGGAGGTATTTTATAAGTTTGGGTTGAGGTACATTTCAAGGTTATCGATGTACGTTTGGGATTTTGAGTTTGGGAATAGCTCCGCATGGTGGTTCTGGTATTGGGAGCGCGTCCGGAATTGGATTTTGAGGTTCGTAGGTCATTTTGGGGTCATTTGGTGAAAGTTAGAAATATGAAGATTTTTGAGAAGTTTGACGGGAAGTGGACTTTTTGGATATTAGGGTCGGATTTCGATTCTGATTCCAGAAGTTGGAGTAGGTCCGTAATGTCAAAGTGACTTGTGTGCAAAATTTGAGGTCAATCAGACGTGATTTGATAGGTTTGGACATCGAATGTAGAAGTTAGAAGTTCAAAAGGTCATAAATCTTGAATTTGGGGTGCGATTCTTGGGTTTAGCGTTGTTTGAGGTTATTTGAAGGCTCGAATAAGTTCGTAATGTGCTTTGGGACCTGTTGGTATATTTGGTTAAGGTTCTGGGGGCCTCGGGTGGATTCTGGATGGTTAACGAATTGAATTTGGCCTTATGAAGGTACTGAGGCTGCTGTCTTCTAGTGTAACCGCACTTGCGAGGTTAGGGCCGCAGGTGCGGAGCTGAAGAAACGGCCATGAGGGTCACATGAGAGGATTGGGCTAGAGAAGGCTAGGACCGCAGATGCGGTCGAGTTCAGCAGAAGCGAGAACGCAGCTGCGCACGTGGAGCCGCAGAAGCGGATGGGGGCCGTAAATGCGGAGCTGAGGGGTCTGGAGGAGGACTGCAGAAGCGGTATTGTGGCCGCACTTGCAGAATCGCATAAGCGGTCAAGTGACCGCAGGTACGAGAGATCACTGGGCAGATTGTTGAAAGAGCGAGATTTGGCTTTTCTTCTCTCATTTTTCCACTTGGTTGTGGGGATTTTGGAGAGCTTCAAAGGGGATTTTCATCAAGCAACACAAGGTAAGTGATTCCCACATATTATAAGTTAAATACATGGTTTCTATGAGGATTTAAACATGGAATTAGTAGAAATTTGGGATTTTTGAAGAAAAACCTAGAAATTGGTATTTTTGGATTTTGATCATGAAATTGGGCATGGAATTTGAAATAAATTATATATTTGAGTTCGTGGTGTTATGGGTAAAGTTTGTCTTTGAAAATTTTCAGAATCCGGGCACGTGGGCCCGAGGGATATTCTTATCGACTTCTCAAGCGGAGTTAGGAATTGTTATAAATTGGATTATGATGAGTATTAGAGTGTATGTTTATGGATTTTCATGTTTATTGACTAGTTTCAGAGCGTTGGGCATCGGTTTGAGTTATCGGAAGGACTTGGGAGCTGGTGATGGAACTTCGGTGCGAGGTAAGTCTCCTTTCTAACCTTGTAAGAGGAAATTAACCCCATAGGTGAAATAATTCAATAAGTGCTTCTATTTGTGGGGGCTACGTACGCACGAGGTGACGAGAGTCCGTGCGTAGCTGCTATTATGCTTAAGTCCGGGTAGTCTAGGATCCAAATCATGATATACTTTCTATGTTTGCAACCTTCTTGTTAATTAGATTTCCTAAATCAAAATGAACTTGGTGAAGGGATTTCTAGAAGGTTAAAAAAAAAAGAATTCGTTTTCTTGACTGTTAATGAGAATTGGCATTCCCTTGAATAATTGCCCTAAATAAATTCTTGATTTGGTTGTTTGAATGTGTTTATATTTTGTGGAGTGGGTCGAACGCCTCGATAGATTAAATAGATGCGTCTATGGTTTGCGTCGTTCGACCCTCGGCAGTGCACAATTTATATTTATATGTTGGAGCGAGCCGTGCGACATCGGCATTGTTTGCGCATGATAAATCTTTGAAATTCATAATATTTGCTATTGCTTCATTGGCTTGAGATATAAATTGTTAAATGACGAAACCAGAGATGGAGAATTCCTAAATAATAAAAGAAATGTTTACTTACTTATTGATTATTGAGCCTCCCGCTATTTTATATAATTAATGTTTAATTAAACTTTTGGTATTATATTGTTAGCCCACAGTGAGTGTCGGAGTCCACCCCTCGTCACTACCTCTTCGAGGTTAGGTGGGATACTTACTAGATATGCGTTGATTTACGTACTCATACTACACTTGTTGTATGTTTTGTGCAGGTGCATTATGATTAGCGGCCTTGCAAGAGAAAAGGCGTGTATGCATACTGAGACTTAGGTTAGCTACACTCCATATTACGACCCGCAACCGGCAGAGTCTCCTTCAGAATTTTAGTATTTTCTCCTGTCCAATTTATTCCGGACATATGCAATATTTTTATTTTATACCCTTAGATGATGCTCATGCACTTGTGACACCGGGTTTTGGGGCGATTATGGGTTGCACTGCATTGGAATTGTTGTAAAATATTATTATTCACTCTGTAAATTTCACCTTTTACTGTTTAATTAAAGGAAAAAAATGTAATTTCTAAATTATTAAAATGAACAAAATTAAGTAGTTACTGTTGGTTTGCATGACAGTGGTGTCCGATGCTATCACGACCTTTAACGAGTTTTGGGTCGTGACACCTGGTGCATAAGAAGATTGTTTGGTTGCAGCTAGGTAAACCTCCTGCATTCTGGCTGTTCTATACACCTGTGACAATGTAGTTGGATTGGTGAACTTGACTGCAATGTTAAGCTCGTTTTTCAACCCTCCAATGAAGCAGTTGATTGCATTTTCTAGAGATAACTGCCACGTCCCAAACTACCTCCTGGACGTGACTGACACCCAGCTAACACCATCCGCCAGGCGAAACATATTTTCTTACCTTAGTCATTAATTTATAGTATTTGATTAATCACAAGAGTATCCAAATAATCTGACAACTAAATTACGAACAATTAATATCTCAAAATGTTATACTGAAATTCCAGTCCAAATCTCACGAACAAACATCATATGAATAAATAATAAAGGCCGCCTCTACGAACAATGTGGCGGCTCACCTCAATAACTAAATTAACTCTAGCGAACTCGTCAGCTACTAGCTCCGTCTTCACCAATAGTATCTGCATAGATATGCAGATAAGGAGTGAGTTATATGCAAATATAATCCAGTAATATCCTCGACCTTCCACTCCGAATACCTCTGGAACAAGTGTTAGAAAACACAAACACATAACGACCATAGAAATAATATGCCAGAAATTCTTTCACCGTATAATTACTTTATAAGGTACAAACAATTATTCAACAACAATACTATATATATCTCTAACACAATCTACACTAGGACTTGTCATTAACGACAATGCAGGAAATTAACCAAACACTCCAACGAGTCCACGACAACATATAGAATACCCCAAATCTACCAACACAATGCCCCAAATCTACCACGGTGGCATACACAATTCCCCGATATATCACGGCAACGAAGAAATAATTTTTAACGCCCCAACGCAATCTACCACGGTGTCATACACAATGCCCCGATATATCACGACAATGAAGAAATAATTTTTAACGCCCCAACGCCATAGCACGAGGCTACGCCACACCACACCACAAATCACTTACAAAATAATATATATTTGCGGCTGGTCAAAGACCACCGATTCTTCTAAGTGCACACTCGTCCCAATACATGGACCAGATAGACAAAACATACTTTAAAAATGAATTTTGGAAAAGCAAGCATCAAAGCTTAAAGTCTCACTTTGTTGGAAAGCTAATTGAAAGTTGTAGTAGGAAGCCTTAATCGTTCAGGATTTGATATTTTCTAGTGTATTTAATTTATTTTGAAATAGAATTTGTAGTCATAATTAATGTAGGAATAGGCTTTTCTATTTCTAGTTGAAATAAGTTTCGTACTATTATAAATAGATATATTAGTAGCTTATTTTAATGTGTGAAGAGAATTGTAGAGAGCTTTCAGAGAGTTATAATAAAATATTTTCCCATCATATTGGTATCAGATCTTCTACGATCTTGGGAGAGAATCAAATAGTTTCCTCTTCTAGCAGGCGACGCTAGCCAATATGTGCCGCCTGTCGGTGACAATGTTACACCCCATGTTTTCATACGTGAGAGTACGTCGTAAGTCAATTGATGTAAGCTCAAAAATAAGATTATATTTGGAAGCATATAAATTAAGCTAATCATGTTACCTTGGAGGTTACAAATATTTAAGATCATGGATAACGAGTACCAAGAGGGTTGGAAATCTTAGAAGCCAAACCAATTGAAGAAAATAAATTTCGTCGAAAGTCGACAAGTTTGGAATGTTATAACATGTACTTTAGGGTGAGTCTATGGTTCTTAACATGATAAATAAGTTATTCTATGAGTTATTTTTGTTTTATCATAGTCGTGTGCTACGTTTTTAAGTCAACCAAGTTGTGTAACAAAAGTTGGCAAAGGTCTTCATAAGTTATATTCATAATGAGCTGAAACTTAGGTCAAATGTAACTGAGCTTTTCTCCTAATATTCTTGGAATTATTGGATGATCTACCAACCAAATTGAATATCTATGAATATAGTTTCTAATTCATTAAACCGCTCATCGATACGACATAGGAGTATAGAGATATTTGTAGTTTTGCGAGAGACATCATAAGTGACAAGTAGGTGGGTCACTAAAGCTTTTTGAGAAATATATTTCGTGTGTTATATGAGGTCTTATTGGGACATATTATATACCAAATTTAAGGTCTTGGAATTTAGTTTCCGACACTCTTAACCGTTCATTCATACGACATCCGGATAAAAAGATATAAGCGTCGGAAGATGGGCCAGTGCTAGGGTGCCAAGCTAGTACCTTTTTGACTTTTCCAAAGTTGATATATATGTCTTAGCTCGTCTTTCTCTCCATTTTTCAGTATAAAATTACAAGAGAACACCCATAAACATATCCTTAAGCTCTCTTCTAGGGTTTCAAAGAAGATTATCATCCCGGGCATGAAATCGAGAAGCGATAACATCAAAACGATTCCTACGACGTAAGTGTCATTATACAACCTCTCTTTTTTTCTTTGTAGTTAGAGTTTTGGAAGGTACTTCATAGTTGAGAAATGTCTAATATCTGTATTTAAGTGTTTAAATATCAAGGAAGGTTGATAAATGTGTTTCCTAATATCAAGGACGGTGATCGGAAGCTGTGAGTTCGAGTTATTTGACTTGTAGTGGACTGTTTGTGGGCTGTTTCGTATTGGCCTCTTGTTCTGATGTTTTATGGAGTTTTGGAGGATAAAAGGTGTGGGAAAAACAACAAATAATGACAGAATGTTGGGCTGGTTGTTCGTCGTTATTCTTTTTAAGGGTGTTTGACACTACTTTTGTTGTCGTTTCATTTATGTAGTGATTAGGGTGTGTAGGCTGTTTTGTGATATATTGTGGTGGAGATAAGGTTGGGAAATAATGCATACATATTGTTATTGTTCTGTTCTTGGTGTTGTCGGTATATGGTATTGGAGGAGGGCCTTGTTACAGGGGAGATGCTGCCCGAATTTACGTAAACGAGCTACTAGCTTAAGTTACAGACTTAGCCTTTGCTCAACACTGATTTTGAATCTCCTTATGATATGATAGATTGTGTTGACTTGTTTGAAGAGTTGCTCGGAAGGTATTAAGGACTCAAATTGGTTAAGGTATGTTAAGGATCTTCTTTCATTCTTTTGGCATGATCTAAAGTGAAACGAACATAAACGATACGCTATTTCATAATGAATCTACTCCTAGCAACTAAGGTGGTCGATGTCGTTCTTTACTTACAACGTTATTCTAAGAAATTATGTATAATCTGTGTCCTAGTGAAGTTCATATTCATGGTATGATGTCCATAATGTTAATAGAAGGTGCAACTTCCATACGTCACTCCAAAAGCTTTAGAGCGTGATTCCAGGAGTCCATCATGCATTATATATAGTATCTATTTTACTCTACCGAGCCGCGCTATAGTCGGCCGGGTACGACACCTATTGTGCAACCACTGATCAATTGGATTTTACCGAGCTCCACATGGCCGGGTACGATTTTACCGAGTCCTCTTTGAGGCCGGGTACGATATGATGATGATGATGCCCACAAAGGCGGTTGTTTTAAAAATATTATGTATATATATATGTATCAAGCATTTCATGTCACTATCTCTTAGAGGCACTCAAATGCTACAAGTTGTATCTCCTATATCTCTCTTTACATTACTGTTCTTATTTATGTTTTTCGTCCTTACATACTCAGTACTTTATTTGTACTTATGTCTCTTTTTCCTAGGGACGCTGCGTTTCATGCCTGCAGGTCTCGATAGATAGGTTGATATTCCTTCTAGTAGGCTATCAGCTCAGTGGAAGGTGTTGCTGAACTCCACTTGCTCTGGAGTTGCCTATTTGGTCAGTATGATTGGAACATGCATTGACTGGTATGACAGGGCCCTGTCCCGACCGTTTTGATATTTATGTACTCTTAGAGGCTTGTAGAAAAATGTCAGGTATATGGATACTTGTATGGCCTTGTCTGACTATGTTTGAGTTTACAAACGGTCATGTCAGCCTTATAGGCGCGTATGTCACATGTATAAGTTTCTATATCATGTTAGGTCGTCCTATGTCTAGCATTCCCTTATGTTTTATTTTGATTATGTCATGATGACAATTTTGGCACATTTACCCGTGATAGTATGATAATAAATATATATTATTTAGTACTCGGTTGAGTAAGATACCGGGTGCCCGTCGCGGCCCATAGGTTGGGTCATGACAAAAGTTGTATCAGAACAGTTCTGTCCTAGGGATGTCTACAAGCTGTGTCTAGTAGAGTCTTGTTTATGGGTGTGTTTTGCACCACAGTTATAAGCAGGAGGCTACAGGGCATTTAGGACTATCACTCTTTCTTCTTACTCTAGATCGTGTGGTACTGCTCAGTAGAAAGAACTCAATTTTCTAAATTCTATATTATTCATAATACGATGATGCCTACATCTAGAAAGACGATTGGTAAGAGGTTGCATGTGACCGTGAATGAGTTGAGTCAGAGGAACTCGATTTTGCACGATGCTTATGATGAGTAAATATAAGGTATTCAATAGATCATATGCGTACTAAGATGAGTAAGCCTCTTGATAAGGAGCCCTAAGGCAAATAAAATATATCCACCCCTATGGTGAAAGGCAATGAGAGATTCAAAAGATAGATACAAGTTTCAACAAGTAAAATAAATAAGATGAAGAAGGGTACGAGGCTAATGGTGTAATCTGGGCCGGGCCTGGGCCAAACGAGTCCGGGTCCAGGCGGGCTTGGGTCAGGCGGGCCCGGGACAAACGGTCCTAGGCTAAACAATCCTAATGGGTGGAACCGGCCCATAGTGGGCCTAAGCCCACATGGGCCCGGGCTAAGTGGGCCGGGCCCACGGGCCTAAACGATCCGGGCTAATTTTTTTTAAATTTTTTTTATCTAAGGTAATTTCTTGTAAATCTTGTAATTAAAATTTAAAACACAAAAGTAGTAAAGAGATATTCAAACTTGCACTAAAATATCCAAACGACTAGTTTTTGATATTATAGCCATTTCCTATTTTTAAAAAATAATTTTTTTTATGCAATTATATTATATTATCTAAGGCAATTTGTTGTAAATTATATTATATAATTATGACTTTATTTCTTGTAATTCAAGTTTAAACCCAAAAAAAAAAATGTAAACAAATATCAAGGAAATGTCTTATAATTTTTATTAATACGACATTTTAAAAAATGACAATATCTTTCTTAGTATTCTTCCCACCAATGGAATGAGCACAACAAGGTACTAATACCACCATTAAAAGGAAAAAAAATTAATCAAGATGTGCCAAAATATAAGTTACATATTAATCTACATATTATCTCTAACAAATTTCATAAATCGTTCAAGGTTTGGAGGAATTTCCGTTGGTGGTGGCAGAAAAGAAGCTTGTTTATACAAATCACAATCATTACCACTCCTACCAATATCAGTAGTAATAGAAACACGATTACTAATATGAGTAAATAAATAACGCAAATATTGTTCATATTCATGTTTATATTTATAAATATCAGCCTTTACGGTTGTGCGAGGCCATCCTTTAAAAGTAGGAAAATAAATTCTTCTAATATAATGGACAAAGTGAGGTTTAGAGGGAAAACTATATGGTAAGCACATAACAGTAACCATTTTTGCCAATTCTTCACGATCTATATTTGGATCGTAATACAAAATGCCACCGGTAACAGTGTTAATTCCCGGTTGAACTAGATTTGAACCTGTACTAGTGTTAATTCCCTGGGTACCTACACTTGTCCCCTCTTGACTAACTTTCATTTGAAGTAATCTAGTTTTATCATTATGGGTGTTTCATTATGTGCCTGGTCAAACTACCCGTACCGCCACGGTCTCCAGTAAATTTATGAG